>JABUQX010079523.1:0-22029 GCA_015478945.1 Trachelipus rathkii
TCTTTACCCTTACGGTATTACTGATGGTTACGGTAAATTTTTGTTAATATTAAGAGTATTTTCTTACGTTCATGGTTAATGACTCGCAAAATCAAAGAAATGTTACCTTGTTACTTAAGTTACTTTATTGTTACTTTAAAGTAGTGTAGTATCTCTGTCGTTAATACTGCTGTCTTACTTATTCTTGTCTTCACTATTTCTTTTCACGTCTTAACAATAATAATAGAGACATAAACGATCAACGATTTACTAATATACTGTACGACGAATACATAAACATATGCACACTAACCACTTACGGACTATATACGCAAATACTACTTATATATAACATAATTTACAATATATAATGCCATATTGCACACGATACTGAGTACTATATACATAAACACTATTATACTTATATATATACCACAAACCAGAGATGTTGTACTGATGCAGATAATGGTAACTAGACTATTATAACAATTAAGTTTTTACTAAACAGTTATTATATTATGACGAGACGTGATATTAACAGTAAGGAATATAATAACTGGATATATATTAGTCTACTTTACGACGATACAAATATACACTATTATACTAACACATACAATACAGTACAAATACTTACATATATAATAAGTAAATATTTATACGAACACTTTTAATCTTTGTAAAAAACTTCCTTATCTATAATTCTTAGAACAGGATGTCTAACTTATAACTTTACTTCACACAGTACAGAATAAAACTAACTCTCAGAATATGACTTGCAGTAACACTAACTAATAACTAACTAAAAAATACAGTTTGACTTTGTCAAATATACTATATGAATAAAGAGTGTTACATAAACGTATATACAAATAAACTAATATCACACAGTTAATACTCCATAACATTTTTATGATACCTATTGCTGTCACGAAGAATGAATGCCAAGTATGATATCAATTAATTGATAACACATACATCCACATTAACAAACTACGTTACCATTACGATATATACGAATAATAACTGTTAGTATACCTTTATAATACTATACGATGAATACTACAGTATAACTAGTAAACATTGACATATATAAACGACTACCTTTTATACAGATTTACGATTATAAACTATTACAGCAAACAACTCAAGACTACATAACAGTACTTTATACAGACATCACATAATGAGAGACTTATGATTGTGTACTTACTGAAAGTAGTAACATCACTACGAAACACTATCACTGAATACATTGTGCATACTAACACAATACTTGTACAATACTAATGATACAACATATTTTTACTAAATATTAATTTATTAATTAAAATTACTAACTACATTAACAGAGTGATATAAACGATATCATAAACACATAACACTACTACTAATAATGAGACGAGCACACTTTATATAGATACAATAACAACTACAGTATAATTTTAAAGATACTTACTTGATAACTTAAATGTATAACTAAGTAACTTTAATACTATACACATTTACACTACCAAACTACAGAATACACTCAACTACGACTATTACAACTGAATACACACTACAGATAGAATAACACACTTACTGAGAATAAAATACTACTATCTACACTACATTAAGACAACTTTCAAGATAGCCTACGTAAATAAAAAGTCATAAAATACATACGAAACTATTAGGAACTAGAGAGAATATGAGAACTTATTATACTTAGATTTTATTTACATTACAAGCTTTAACATTTAACGGTTACTAACTATTATATAATAATAGAGAGAGTACTAGTACTTATAAAACCGTTTACCAATATACTAACTTAGCTAAAAAATTTATGTTAACAATATACATACATACACATACAACATATTCATAAAACACTAATAATAAAAAGAATATAAAATTCAAACTATACGATAATCAATATACTATATAAACACATAATAGATTACATACATTGATGTACACGACGTAGAAGTTGACGATGACTGTGAATACGGTGTATTAGTGATTACAATGTATATACTACTAGAGAGAGAGATGAGATATTACTATGACTACTACTTTTGTAGACTATGACTATATAAATACACGTTACACATAATTATATACAATAACTGACTTACTAAAACATACTATATAGAACGCGTAAATAACTACATACGACTTAACTGATACAACAATATGACGTAACTAAAATAATATATAGATATTCAATTACTATAACTATAACTGAATACAATAAAACACTAGAGTGATTGACTACTGTACATGTGGTTAACTTACAATTATCATAACACTATTTGATTTATTAACTACGGGTATAGAATACAACTTACTACCCATCACGCAACTACATACATACACGAGAGTTAAAAAACTTTGACCTTTTACATCAACTACGACTCAATAGATCAATAGATCACACTAGATCAATACGATCAAGTACATGGACCACGAGGGTGGCTGGATAACGTGGTTGTGATTGTACCTGACTTACCTGATTTGGGTATGTACAAACATGACCATACATTGTACTAACGAACTTAAAATAAAATATTTGTACCACATATTTATCAAATAATAGCAACACAATTATACGATATCAAAAAAATACATATGAACCAATAATTTATAACAACAACTAATCAAAACGATTACTGTGTGACTACAACCGGAGCGGATACTATGACGTGGATGCTTGACTTACTACTTTTACCTGATTTAGGGTATGTACACACATGACAACTTTTACGTAAAAATTGACCTTACATCACACTAGATCTACATAGATCACATAGACTCAATGGATCATGACGTGGGACGGAGGGTAGGTACGGACGGCTTGACTTTAGCTGATTTATCTGCTTTAGGGTACTGTAAACACTGACAATTTTACGTAAACATTGTGACCTTATCAACCTAGATCAACTATCCAACTAGACTAACTAGATCAATACGATCAACTGGACTCACCACGATGGACACGATATACTGCAGGTGGGTGGCTTGATTTAATGATACTGCTTTACGGTACTGTACAACACTACAACTTTTACGGTAAAAATTTGACCTTACATCAAATAGATCACACTAGACTCACACACACGGGGGGGGGGGGGGGGGGGGTGGACACGGACGGGACTGGTTGGGTGGCTTTGACTTACAGGTGATTTACTGCTTAGGTTAAAACGTAACATTTTGTAACTTTATAAACAAAAACAGAAAATAAAAAAAATATTTTACTTTATTTATTTACTTTATTTATGATTTATTTTTTTTCTTGACTGTTCTGAAACCACTATTTTCGAAATCTACAGACTACATCCCCTTAATATTACTAGCACATCAACACTTGTTGGTTATACGCACCTGTTTATTACCTTCGGCACCCTGCAAGTGGCTCACGCACCGTGCCGGAGCCACACTCACAGATTCCCATATCATAGTTACTTTCCTAGACAACCTTAACTCTGACATCCTCTGCAACCCAAACTTTCACCCTTCTACACTCACACTACTTAGATGTGTTGAACGACGGGGGTGGGGTCCACCAAGTATACTATAACAGATAACTGAACTGAAAATTTAAACCCAATACACATACTGACAGAGACACGTACTGTGCGCAACTATAATTAACAACTACGTTATAAAAACAATAATAACACAGGTATATGTACACAACTACATACTTACAAATTCATATCACTTAAATAACATAATAACACACTATTTACAACATACAAACTAACTTATAATACTTATAACTACGAGATATTAAACGATAAAACGACGTATACATAAACAAAAAAATTAAATATTAATTATAAAGATATATATATAACATGATAACTTTGCAAAGATAAATAAGACTCAGACAGACGTCTGATTAAGTACATACATTGCACAAGACGTACGGTACTACGACATAGATATAACACTACTTATCAGACACGATCACTAATAAATATAAACGAGAGTAACTCACATTACTGAAACATAATACATAAACATATAACAATGTATTACTAAAACTATTGATTGCAACACAGATTGCGGAATACACTAACCACAATTATCTTACGTAAAATAAGAATATAAGAAGTCATGACAACTAGCAACGATACACTAACTAAACATAGCTACACAGTAACGACGTTATACTTACTAAACACATAAAACCTAAATACCATACAAGCACAACGACTCCCTCGGGGTTGATCACACTATCTTCGACTGTACTAATAAATATTATAAATAATAAATACTAATTATATAATACAACATAAAAATACTTATAAAAATAAAATAAATATTACTAAAATAAAAACTAAAAACTTATAAAATACAAAACTAAAATATTATAAAATACTTATAAAAACTATTATATACAACCACATATATATCATATAATTACACTAAACTAACAATATAATAAATAATATACTAATAACTAAAATATACATAAATAACTTTTATTGGGATAATATACTATATATAAATATTTGTACGACACTTGAAGACATAATACACTCAGAGCTAGTGACTTACAGTGACTACATAATCACGATAACTAAAAATACTACATTAACTAACAAGCTGATACACTACGACTTACGTAACATACAAACAGAACTATTAATACAAATACACTAATAACAATATATAAAATATAACTAGAAATATATAACAATACATACACTACACCATCGAGCCTACACCTCTCACATTTACAGTCAATAATATACTACTTGTAATCGTCGATATTTCGATACACTAACCATAAGGACGTTTAATACTGAAAGTATACGGACAGTCGTAAACTACATACCAAAATAATACTAAAAACAATACGACGTGAACCAGACACATCACTACCACTACAGAGTAATGATACACATCACCTACTATGGAGTGACATAAAATAACACAACACTATCTATTCTCTAAAATAACTTATTAGACCAGTGGGATCACATACTTAACTTACATAATAGCAATTAAACAACGACTATTAGTACAAGTAACTAAACGTATTATTTACTTATAAAAGATCCACCGAGACTTAAACACTATCATATTAATAATACCTATTACATATACCACGTGACGTGAGTAAAGGAACACTAGAGTATGACGTATTACAAGCTATATATGAAGATATGACTACAAATGATGTTAACAAATATCATTACACTCAAACTACTATACATAAACTTATACTACAAATATACAATAGATTCATGTATAAAATACATTCATGACATTATTATATAAAAATAACTAAACTAAAATAACAGGTCCATACATAATAATACTAATAATTATATATAAATACAATATTATACAATATTAATTATACTAATACTAATATACAATACTTAACATTTTTTTCTACCATAAATACTATTAAACATACTTATAAAAATACAATATAATTTATAAAATACACTACATATTAATTTTACAATTAACAATAATAAATATTATTATACAAAAACTTCATTAAACATTCTTGAAACAATAATGACGAAAGTATTACTTAACTAAACATAAATTAACTAACATATTTACTACTAACATAACTTACACAAATAACTATAAATATAAATAACTAACTGTAACAAAATTAAAAAGTATAATTAAAAAATATTATACATAATAATAATAAACAATAATATTAAATTACAAACTAATAATAGGACACATAAAAAATTTATTACTAAAATATAACATCTACATACAATATAAGAATAAATAACTAATAATATTAATAATAATACACGTAAATAAGTAAATAAAAATAAACTCTTGAATTCTGAATCATCATCACCATTCGTCCTCTCAAACTACATAAATATATTATAAAACTTAATACTATAATACTTAAACAATAATAATAACTAATATAAATAAAATTAATAATCAAATATTACTAAATAATATTAAAATACTTAATAAATAAATAACAATATTATTACCATAACTACTACAAATAATAATAATAAAAAAATATATGCATTAAATAATAATAGATAAAAATACTTTAAATCTTAATAACCACTATGATATTACACTACGAACATAATATAACATATTATATATAAAATATACTAAATTACTTATGTAACATGACTAAATTAATACATAATTTGATAATTTAAACAAATTGATATATAAAACTAAATACATAAACTATATATAAACTAATTACAATACACTAAATTTAAAACAATACAACTATAAATATTTATAAAATTAAATTACATACAACGGATATGTTGGTCCCTGGTCTGGTATTAACACTATATGTACATGTGTGCGTACGCGTGTCTACCTATATAAAACAATTATTTCACACATTAACACAATACTACAACTTTAACTACACTTTACCTTCAATAATACAAACTCTCCTTTACACATGTTCGTTCTATACATTTATTTGACTTGAAACTATCATAGGACTAACCGAAATCTTAACTTAACATATAACTACATAAATCAAAGGAGATATACGTACTGTCAAACAATATATTTATATTAACATTAAAAACAGTCATACATCACAATTTAATAACACAACAGTATTTATCAACATTACATAATATCAAATACATATTGTAATAGTATACTGAGTAAGAATAATATGTAATAACGAGAAGGTACCGTACTGATATACTACTAGTAACAGAATACTACATTCTGTAACAACATAATAATACAAATAACCTGGCTACAAACTACTAATATACTTAATAACATACATGAAAGAGTTGTTTTACGACGTAAATAAATATTTATTTACACAAGTCAATATACATACTATACAATATAAAATACTTAACATACTCTTAACTATAAATCACAATATACTACTCTTTATCATATCAACTAACAGACACTATACGAATTCATCTACCGCTACACATCAAACACTAACAACATATAACAACTAATATAAAACTATTATAACTACACAATATTACAAGTTTTACTATAGTGATAACCTTAAACACATTATACTTGCAGGAAAATAACACATTACTTTATAACTGACAACTTATATATAAGCACAGAACATCCATTACCTACAACAATACCGAACGTACTATTACGACAAATAACTTTATACGATAATTGAGTGAGATTACAAAAAAAATTGTTACATACTGAGTGTATATATGGTTAAAATACTAACTAAATTATAAGAAATCTATTGCATACAATTTCTATAGGACGCCTAAAAGTAATAAACTCTTACTAATATTAACTAAACAAATACAACAGAACCAACTGAAAAGCCGCCACTCTGAACTTAATATATATACGACTAAAAAACTTACTTACACAACACATTAACTATAATTATACAACTACTTATACAACATACGTAATACATACTTATAATAAAAAAAAACTTAAATACTTTTAAAAACTAATATAATACAATAAACTAATTAAACATATACTCATAACATATATTTACATATAACAACAATAAACTAAACTATAACTATTTGTACACATACTACTAACTAAAATTACAAACTATAACAACAAGATAAATAAAAACTTACATTTACTACAAATATTACACCTAAAAGATAAATAACAATATTAGACATAAATGAAACATAAATACATATAATAAAAATATATTATACAAATACATAACTAATAATAATAACGAATTGATAAATAAAATATACTAAAATACTAAATAAATACATACTATAAAACTATATAACTAACTAAAATACTTACTAATAATACTTAAAATTATTACTTAGTAAATACATAATAAACTATATATTATAAACACTATTTATACAATATATTTTTATAAATACATAAACTAAATACATAATGTATTTACAACAATAATTATAACAATTAATAACTAAATACAATTATTAACATATAATAAATAACATATTTAAATAAAAATATAACTAATTACTTATATAATAATTACTAATACATTTAAACTGCTAGTAGAACTATATACTAACAAATAATTACTATAAATAATAATACATACTATACTTACACATATACAAAACTAAACATATATACACTAATACAAACTGACAAAGACTAAATACTTATAAAATATACAATAAACATACGTTACAAACTTACATACACTACAAATATTAACTAACTACACTAATAAATATTACTAAACTACACGAAAAACACATACTGATATAAAATATTATACACATATACATATTATTTATAACACATAACTAATACTACAATATAATACATATATAACTAACTACATTCAGACAATAAAAAAGAAACTTCAAACAAATTGAAAACATCCATAATACAGTTTTGTAATTAAACCCGAACATGGGGAACAATCTTCACAAAACACGTATTGGATTTCATTTTCCAATAAAACTACATAATAAACACTATGTAGTTCTAACTAATAACTAATAATACTTATATAATAAATATAAAATAATAAATAAAATAAAAATAATATTTATTTCGCTTTTTCTATATTATAGTAAAACTACATTACAAAAATAAACTTATAAATAAATATAGTTTTAATACAATACTTACGTAACAGATATACTAACAACTATTAACAACGAATATATACAATAACATATTGATTAAAAATCATTTAGATCACTGTCCTACCTTGACTATGTCGCAACTAAAGACTATTTAATAAAACTATATATTATTATACTAAATAACTATATGTTATTATACCAAGTTAAAACTATAATAATAAATTATAATCATAATACACTAGAATGAGACTTAAAAAAGTTATGAAGCTCATAAAACTATACAATTATATTATATTACAACTAGTATTCACAATAAAACTATTACATACAACACTAAATTAATAAAAAAGAACTAATAATTAATAACTAAAGGTAAACACTGGGATGAACTATAAAATACTTACTACTATAAAATAACATAGTATAATATAATTATACGATACTTTACTACTACAAACTACAACACTAATAATAAACTATTGTAAATAATACTAACATTGATAACAACTAATAATAACACTATAGTATTATCGCAGCTGTTGTCCGTGTTGTTATACTTACTACTATAATAAACTAATAAAAAATAATAAAATTAACTACATAACAGAGAGTTAAATGAAAAAGTAAATGGTATAGATTAAATTTACTGTAATTATTAACTTCAAAACTAACTATAAATATATTATATATAACATAAAAATACATATACAATAATAAACTAAATATAAATCATAAAACTCTATGACCAAAAAACTAAATAATAACCATAAACTACATATACAACAATTAATAAATAATAAGTTATATATATAATTCTAATAAAAATAAATTATATATATATCATACACGCGAAAATAATATATAAAAACATACTTAAACATAAAAAAAACATTATTGTAATAAATAATAACTATATAATAATTAAATAATAACGATATATACTTAATAATATTAATTATATAAAATCAAAATAAATAATACATTATACTAATATTACAATAATAAATATATAAATCGATTACTGTATAATACGAAATATTATTAACACTAATTTACACTGACACTAACACTAATACTATAAAATAATAAATAATACATAATACAACGTACTACACACATGACATGTAACGTGCGACTACCATACGGGGATTTATACGCATACTGTATTTTGTGTTACGTACGTAGTCATGTCCTACAAATATTTTGACTTCTTTGTGATACGAAAAAATTACCACATAATACTAAACTTTTTATGGGTGAAAATACAGTTCAACGTTAACTACACGAATTACAGTTTACCCATTACTATATTTATTTATACAATTGAACTACATAGAACAATTAGACTAACACTAGAACTTTTACCACTGAGACAGACACATTTAACAGAAACACCTAATCAGGCACAACTAATTTTAGCACATACACTATAATAACTAACTCAGATTACTGAAACTTCCTTTCTCTACTTTCACTTACATAATGATACCTTTTCTGTATAGCTACAGTAGTACACACGAATTACCGAAGCTAGTGTGTAAACCATACACACTTAGATATTTTCAATAAATTTTCATATAGTACATACATATATACGTGCCAGCCAGACACTGATACTCTACTTATTTATTTCAATTTACTGGAATACATTCTACGCGGTGTCATTGTCTTTATTATAATGTCGTTAACAGTATTTACGTGCATATTTTTATGTATATATATATATATTTATTACTAGTTAGTATAATTATATATATATTATACTGTATATATATATCTATATTATATATATATATATATATAATATATAGATACTATTTACATATATATATATATATATATATATATTATATTTATATATTATATATATACTACGTACTATATATATTATACTATATTAGTACTTATAATATATATATTATATATATAATTATATACATATATTATAATATTTATATATAATAATATATATATATATATATATATATAACTATATTACGTATATATTATAACTAATAATATATAGTTATATATATTATATTATATACTGTTATATATATATATATTATATTAATATATATATATTTACTATTATATATATAATATATATATATAATTAGCATATATAACTAAATATACATAGTCTATATATATTCGTAAAAATATTATAGTATATATATATATATACTACTTAATATATAGTATTATATATAATATTATATATTATTTATATTTACTTAATATATACTATATATATATATATATATTTATATATATAACATTAAGTATTTTATATATACTATATATTATTATTATTATATATTATTATATATTATATATATAGTTATAACTATATATATATAATGTATATATAATATATATATATAATATTATATAATATATATACTATATATAATATGTATATACTATAATATATATATATATTATATAATATATAGTTATAATGTATATTAATAATATTATATATTATATTATAAGTATATATATATATATATTATCATATATTTTTTGATATATATATTATATATACTATATATATTAGTAACATAATAGAAGTCTATATACATATATATTATAAATATTATTCATATATATAATATAGTTATATCTATATATATATAATACTTATATTATATATTATATATATTATATATATATATATATAACTACTATTATATTATATATATTTAATATATATATATTATATATAATTAGATATATATATATATATTACATACTATATATATATACTATATATAATCTAATTAATATATTATTATTATTATATATATACTTTATATATATATACTATATAAGTATATATATAATATGTATATATTATATATATATATATATATATAATATTATATATATATATATATATAATAATATTATATTATAGTATATATTATATATTATATATTATATATATATTATCTATATACATTATAATAGTATATATATACATATATAATATTATACTATTTATTATTAATTATATATATATATATATATATATAATATATATATTATTATTATAGATTATATATATACTATATTCTATATATTATATATATTATATTATATTATATGGCATTGTGAACGTGCAGCGTATGTTTTTGTAGTGCTCTCTGGATGAATACGTTTATATTTATTTTATTTATTTAGAGTTATTATTATTTTGTAAACAGCTGGTTATGAAAGTGTGTGTTTTTCAGTCTTGTCTTTGTTTTAATTAATGTTTTTATTAAAATCAGATAACAGTTTGGTATACATATATATACATGAAGTTCTGCGCGTTTGTGTTTACAAGAAGAAAGGTTCTAGTTTTAGTTTTTTCTTATTCTTTTCGGTGTTTTTTGGTTGCGAATTTTTAGTAGGTTAAATTGGGAAAGTGTAAGTTTAAGTTTGAGTTTAATTTTTTTATATAACAAAATTTGATTTTTAATTTAATCGTTTGTGTGTGATTTTTAATTAAGTTTAGCACATTAAACTTTTTAACGGTTTGGTTTAGCGTTTGATGAATTAATCCCGATTTTTCCTTGTTTTTGATCTGTCTTTGGTGTGGTGGTTCTTTTGTTTTGTGTTTGTGCTTGTTTGTGTGTGTGGCTGTTTGTGTGTGCCGTAGTAGAAATGGCAGATTTGGGTATGGTCGGCTTTTATTTGACTCACCAACATCCGTGGCTATAAATTCCAACTCTGCTTTTCCGTTGAATACCACCTCCTATACTCTAACCCTAATCTTTGCATCTTGTCTGAGACTAATAATTCAGATGCTTAAGAAATCATTCCTCTATACTTTTTAATGTATCCCTATAATCATTCATATGATTTTCAGTCTAAAGGTGGAGTTATGTGCCTATTAAAACATACACAGTAATTCCAGTAACTACGTCCTCTGAGAATCCTCGAACACGCGTAATTTCGAGTTCGGGCCTTAAATCTTTCTCCTTCTCTACAATAATCTGGTGCTTGCTGCTACTGTTTCTCAATTTACCTAACAGACAGATTTTCACGCTCTTTTTGAATGTTCAATTTGTGCCTTTTATACCTCTCTAGCTCCATCTCTCTATTCCAAATACTGGTGAAGTGCTCAATATCAATAGTTTCGTGCATCGATTTTAGGCTGTCAAGATTGAATAAATAACTTTCGAGAAAGGCCTCATGAATCAATCGATAGGATGTATTCAAAAGATCGTCGAGTTCTATAATATCATCCATCTTTCTCTGAAACTCGGTGTTCATCCTGATAAAGAGCTCGAGGTCTTCTTTTCCAGAGACTGTGAAACAGTGCGATGATGCTGAGAAAACATCTGATGCTTACCAACGATACCAAACACCAACATGAATTCTATTGATATTAACGTGTAATGAAAACACCAAAGTAATATGGTTATTATCTTCAGGTCCACATCCGGAAATGGCCATACCCCAGTCGTTCGTCACACTGCAATTTTGATAGCCTGCTTTACTCCAGTTCGAAACAGCCTCCATGATAGTTAAAAGATTAGCCGGGGACATAAAGAGAGGTTTATTGTACGTATTACATAGTGTTATGCGCGTCACATAGCTATTCCCTGTCGTCTTCCTTCTGTATCGTAATGAAACAGCGCAATGCGCGTGTACAACGCTCCAGGTCACTAAATCACTGATTAAAGTGTTTTTAAATGCGCAAGCCATTCTATCAACTTCTAGTTGGAGACACAACTGCCAGCTTGACTCATAATACCGGGAATGAAGGAGCGGAGTAAAGTTTAAACCTATCAGAGAATGACGCGCAATACTGCTTATTTCAAGATTATGAGCGATCTTATTTTAGGCTTAGGGGAATAACGGATCTTATCTCTAGGCCTGTGGATATAGGGGTTTCATAATGGCATCTGAAAGTAGATAACGTTTATTACAACATAAGCCTAACACGCTGTGATTTTCCTATTCTACCTGGTATTGGTATAAGATCAGTCTCTTTCGGACCGTTCACCCCCAAGGATAGAGCCTGAGGCTGAAGGTGTAAGTAGGTGGCTTATAAATATATTTAGCTCGGCTAAACCTTAAGGGCAATCTTAAAACCCATCGCATCAGTATAATTCCAGCTCAATTTAGGCTTATTCATGGTAATAACGTTTTCAAATCTTTTCTATGTTTTATTTTCCTTATGGCCATAACGCTAATAAAAAGTATCACAAACGCCTAATAAATCATATCATATCTTAGGGTTAAACGCTGTAATGATGTTTCAGATTTTTATCTAGAGGCTTAAAATAATATAAGGGATAATAATCCATACCTGAATTTAAGCCTAAATGAGATAATGCAGGTGTTCGAATCCTACCTGGTTCTCCATATTGAGGTGATACTCATGCCTCACGTTAGGCATATAGTAAACACTCTCCCCTATTCACCCAACATTTTCCCTGCCGCAGATTGATTTTATTTAGTCTTCATTTAACTTTGCACTAATTTTAATAACTACTTTTGATGAGGTTAAATATATAGTTTCGCTAAACAGTGATAGTCAACGATAATTATACATCTAATAATAATAACGATAATAATAATACATAAAATAATAATTAATCACATAATACATCATATACATGATAATTAATCATAATACTAATCAATATAATATAAGAAATACTACAATCCCCAATCTAATAATTAATATAATACCTATAATAATAATAATACATATATAATAATTGAACAATAATAATAATAATAATAATAATAATAATAATAATAATAATAATAATAATAATAATAATAATAATAATAATAATAATAATAATAATAATAATAATAAAATATAACAATAATAATCAGACAAATAAGCAATAATGAACATAATAATATTAGCGAAAAAATAATCAATAATATTATAAGGGTACGTGAGAATAGCAATAACAGCGATAACTAATAATAATACTAATAATAATACATAATAATAACTATCATAGAATAATAATAATACATAATAATTAATAATAATAATCACATAATAATATAATTAATAATAATAACTAATAATAATAATCCAAATAATAACAACTACAATAATAATAAGAATATATAATATAAGTATATTTAAATAATCAATAATAAATAATATAATAATAATAATAATAATAATAATAATAATAATAATAATAATAATAAAAAAATAATAATTTGATTTCTAATTACGCTGAATGCTTTCAACTTTTTAAAATAATAGAAATAGAAATAATAATAATAATATTATTAATATTAATAATATAAATAATAATAATAATAATAATAATAAATAATAATAATAACAATGAAATAATGAATAATATATAATAAATCATACAATATAATAATAATAGCATAACACAATAAAATTAAATCTATAACACTTGATATCATGCTTCGAATGCTTTCATACTTTTAAAATAATAAAAACTATCAGTATATATATATAAATTACTTATAATGTCAATAATTAATATATTAATATAATAATTTATTAATAAAATAATAATAATAATATAAATAACATATAATAATAACTATCATAATAATAGAAAACAACGTTTCACCAACAGCTTTTCCCATTTGTAACAGAATACAACCAACCTGATATCTAGATTAATAAAAATAATAATAATAATAATAATAATATACTAAAACAATATTTGCAATATTTCTAAAAGGACAAAAACACTAAATGACAAGAGATAAGAGGGTGAATTTGCGCGTTTTTAGTGACTGTTAGGTCAAGCAGTAAATTAAATAAAAAGCTAATAATAAATCTAATAAATAATAGCATAAAAAATATTATAATCAATCATAATAAAAAAACATGATCAATATTAATTATAATTAATAAATAATGCCAAGAATTTTATTCCGAATAATAATAATTAATAATCATATAATAATACATACTTAATCACATAAAACGATAACAATAGATAACTATTAATAATTATAAAATGAATCAAATAATAATAGATTAATAATAATAATAATAATTAATAATTAATAATCAATAATAATAACAATAAAATAATAACTACATAATAATAATAATAATAATCGCCATACTCCGCAATAAGGATATATATTTTAGGGATTAATTTTATTTCATTGGCTATATACAAAGACATAAATTTGCATATTTTCATAGTATATTTGAAAACATACTACATGATACCTATCATTATATATATACTACTCGTATCGATATATATAACTATCATATCTAAGTACACATAAAATACATGTGCTATATGGTATATTCCATATATATAAAGAATCATATATGTCATATTATTTGATACATCAGTACACATAAGAGCCATGTCATATTATTTATAACTATAGCTAAATTGGTCAAATTATATTATAGGTACATACAACACTATATTATACTATATAATACTACTATATATATAGACCGCACTCTACTATATTCGCTCGCATATATAATATCATATATCCACCTATAGTCTATTCGTCGACTATATACTAGTAGATACTATATATGCCGTATATAGTAGGTATTACCTACCTCATACCTAGGCCCCATGCAGCATATATATATAGATATACCCTATTACCTATAAGCCAACTACCTAATTACGTAACCTCACATATCACCCTACCCCTCACTATCACTCACTATATATAACACTTGCACCTAATATATATTATACTACCCTATATATATATTCTATATACTATACGATATACGCTATTAATATATCACCTAGCTCCTATATACAGTATATACTAGCATTAAGTAATACGATACTCATTACTCTATATAGCTATCTCTCTATAATCTATGCCATACCTACCTATCATATATCTACCATATTACTATATACTATACATGATCATATAATATATACCATATATACATATAACTCATATATAATAATATATACTATTTATACTATTCATATAATATATTATTAAATAGCAAAACTATTGTAATAAATATGACATCAGTACTTAATATGCATCATTAACTTCTTGAATTACCTAGGGTATACAGCAAATACCACTATTTATAATATATATATATATATATATATATACTATATACTTATATATATATACTATATTCTTAGATTATATATAAATATTGATATATTATAGATACTATATATTATTACTATATTATCATATATATATCTATATACTATAAATATATAGTATAATATATATTCATAATAGATCTTTCTATAATATTAACTATATATAATACTATGATCTTATTGTATATTATATACTATACTACATCATACTATTCTATACTTATACCGATATAATATTATCTATATATATCATTGATTATTATATATAATAATTACAATATATAATTATAATCATATAATATATACACTATACCTATAATATAAAAGTATATATGTGGGCAGAATGATTGTTATAGTACTGTATATATATGTATCTCTTATAGATAATATAATATTATATATATATATATACTAACTATAGTATATTATATATATACATATATAACTATGTAATATATATATATTATAATATAGTATATATAATTATATTATAATATATATACATATAATCTATAATATTAATATATATACTATATATACATATATATATATATATATACCTATATTATATTATATATATAGGCCTATATATATACATATATTATAATATATACTATTAGATACATACTATATGGGGTAATATATATATATAATATATATTATATTATATATATTATATCATTATAATATGATATATAGATATATATCATACCTTATATATTATTATATACTATATATATTATATACTATAGTATATAATATAATATCATACGTTATTATATATATATATACTATCTAATTTCGTTTATAATATATAAATATATATATAATATATAATATATATTAATATTATAACTATATTATATACTTATGTATATAAATATAATATAATATATACTCATATATATATCCATATATATATATATTTATTATATATATATATTATATAATAATATAATCAGTATAATAATATATATATTGATAGATTATATATTATATATACTATATATCATAATATATATATCATTATATATATATATAATAAATATATATAATACTATATATTAATATATTTATTAGTAAAAATATATATATACTAGTATAATAAATACTTTATTATTATAATATATTATAGTATATATATATATATATCATATCAATCATAATAAATATTACTATATATTATTATATATCACATCCTATTTTTTGTTACAAATTAAGAGTATATAGTAATATATATGATATATAATATTTATATAGAGTATATATACAAGTTATATATATATATATTAGCTATAATATATATATTTATTATTCATAATATACATTATATATACTCAAATTAAATGTATGATCCTATATATACTATACTTACATATACTCTTATACTTTCCCATATCTTGTATACTTATACTACTTATACTAATATACTACTTATACTAAATAGTATATATCATATATATAGTATATAATTATATACATTATACTACTTTATATATATAATAAATCATGTTAACTATATATATATATATAAGATTATAATATATATATATTTAACTATAATATATTATATACTATATATATAATATATTATATTATACAGGTATATACATACTATTATAGATATTATTAATATAGTATAACTGCTAATAACAACAATTATACTAGTTATATTATTACTACTATATATATATATATATTATACTATACTATATATACTAGCTAGTATATATTTATATATAATTATATATATCAGTATATATTATTATATATATATTATTAATATATTATAATATTAATATATTAAATACTATACATATATAATATATCATAAATATATATACTCCCTTAATTATAATATACATACTGTATATAATATACTTATAGACGAAAATATGGGTGTTACTCCCTATAATATATATATATAGTATATCACCACTATACTTCTATTACATATTTCGTATAGTTGGGAGTTACTTCTTTCTTATTTAGATACATATATATGGATATAATATATATTTTCCTAATATATACTTATTATATAATAATAATTATATTTATGAAGAGTAGACTTTCCTTCTCTCATATACGCTAAATACAGTGCATGACTCACCTTACACGCTGAAAATTGCTTGGCTACCGTACATCCTATGATAACTGTAAATTCTACATCTAGTAGGACGATACGATATCTCGGTACTTTGAAAAACGTTGGGCCATTACCGGTACTCGTTATCTGTAATCTCCGATACATCGATTGTACATCGTACATTTCGAGCAAACAAAAATGAAAATTAGTTTTTCGAGAAATAGTTATACACATAATATTCTATTACCATGTTGATATTATTTTTATGTCGATTCGGTGCTTCTTCATCTGTAATTTTTAAATGATATAAAAATTAAAGTATAACCTGGAAGCGCAACCTTAAAGTTTTTTAAAAACGGAAAGTTTTAAATAATTGCTGTCACAGTGAGCAATGTTCAAAAAATTCCCAGAAGTTATTAATTAGGACTTACTACACCAGTTTAATGCATTAATTTTTTGAATGATCTCCGAATCTTTTGGAACTAATGGATCACTTTCAGTGTTACATTTTCTCATGTTAAAGTTAATTTGAAAAAATAAAACTTCAAAATCATTAATAAAAATTTCAAACAAAGTTGACCAGTTACTTCTTTAAATCAGTGCACCATAAAGAGACTCGAGTCTGAGTCGCCCAACGGCTATAAAACTTTGAAATGTACATTGGATGAATAACACATATTGAAACATCCGTGTACTTAAAATAATATATTGAAGGAGAGCAATTTAGAAACTCAGATACTAAGTAATATATACTATGTATATATATATATATATATTATACTTCATATATAAAATACTAGATACTATTATACCTTATATATTATATACTATATATCTATATATATATCTATATACTTACTATATATAATATTATATTATATAAGATTTCGAAAAAAAAAAAACGTTTCGTTTTTTTTTTAAAAAAAGACACGTTTTTATATCTAAAAAAAAAAAAACAAAGCCAAAATTTTTGGTTTTTTTGTATTTTCTTAAATACTTATTTTTCATATGTATCAAGTCTTTTTAGGGTATTTAGCATAAAAATAACAGTAATACAATATGTTAAAAAGAGGACTATACAATATATAGCTTAGAGTTTATACTTCAATACATTTCAATTAAAGTTTTAATTAAAGTTTTAAGCTTAATTATACATATTCACATATCTATAATATTATTATTATTATTTATTCATTATTATTAATATATATTATTATTATTATATATTTAATATTATATTAGTATTATCTTATTATTATTATTACTTATTATTTAATTATTATTATTATTTGTTCAATCACATGTAATATTAATATATATACTATTATCTGAAAAATCTTTTAAGTCTTGACTAGATAGTATCTACGTATTTTATACTTTTATTTATAATTTAAGATCTTAATAGGATACTATATATTATATATATATATACATATATATATAATTATATCCTTTTAACGTTATCATATTATATTAATACCTCTAAATATATATGTATATACCTTATATATATATCACTCTATATTAATTATAACATTATATATATATATACATAGGACTAATATATAATATATATTACTTATATATATATAAATTATAAGTATATATATATATCTCCATCTAAATCTTATAGATAATATAACAACCTGTATATATATATATATTATATGATAATATAACATCACTATATATTTATATATATATACCAAATAATAATTAATATTATAATATATACTTACTATATATTTAAATCATTTACTATATATATACTATACATTATTAGTAATAATCGATAATAACAATAACTAATTAAATAGCTTATCCCATTATTATAATCTTATTGCCCTAATTCTACTATATATATATTCTAATTATATAGTATGTTACTATTATTATTATTACTTAAACATCATATACTTATATATATAGATATAATATAAATATTATATTATTATATATATATATATATATATATATAATATATTATATACTATTATATAGGTCTATTATATATATACGTACTTTATCTTTAGTCTCTATATATATTATATACTATTATATATATATATACTATTATATACTATAGTACCTATATACTTAATATTATACTACTAGATAGTATTACTCACATATATTAAAATATCTATATATATATATATATATAATATATATTATAATACAATATTATATATATATAACTCAATCATATATACTATACTACTATATACTATATATAATATACTATATCCATTATATTATATACTATACATATATATTCAACTTATCATATATAATATTATACATATATATATATTAATAATATATATATATTAAGTTATACTATAATATAATATTATATACTTATATATACTATATACTTATTAAATACCTATACCATTAATAGATATATATACAATATAAGTCTTCATCTACCTTTTTCTCTCCAAGACTGTGTAAGGTGCCCGTAACAAGATCAGAAAAGATAGCAAAGTAGTAAGAATATGACAAAATGTCGAAAATTAAGCCAGCCTTTACCCCCCCCGCCCCAGTCCACTTTATACCCTTAAGTGGGCACTCGTCGCAGTCAGAAATCCGTCCCAATACTTCTACGGACTGCACTTCACGACCCTCACGTATCCGGTAAATCTTCGCTAAGTAATTACTAAGGTCTCATCCCTTACCAAGTTGGCCACAACCATGATCTCCCCTCACAAACCCGCCATCTTTCTTCTTATTTTGCACTTTTATTCTCGCCTCCGCTGACAAACTCACATTCTTTCCTTCCAGCACTTCGCTCTTACGATCTTCAATCCACCTTTTACTTCTATCTCAAAGCAGACCAGTCGGTTTCACACACTCCAGCACACCTATACATGTCGCCTTAAAAACCGCACTATCCCCATCTTCTTCTCCTACCCAGCATGAACCAAACCTCATCTCAACATACTTTCATTTTATCTCAACAGTAAACCCTTTCAGTATAAACAAACATACCCATTAATATGTTCTTCCTCTTTATCAATCCAAGCCATTTTTGGTAATTTGGCCCCAGTAAGAGAAGTTACTTTATACCCTGAAGAGTCACTCCGTGACCTAAGGCAAGTTCCAGAGGTAGACAAAGGTTTCAAATATCCTTCTCCAAGAGAAGGAACTGATTGGGACACAAACTGTTTTGAAGGAGATCTGGAAAAGTTAATTGGGACAATGTAACAGTTAGTTTTTAACTAAAGAGGGGGAAACGTTAACACATAGCACAAACACTAAAGGAGGCTTAACCACATTCGGTATTCGCGAACTTTCAACAAACTTTTATTAGGTCAAACATAAC
>JABUQX010079524.1:5000-20626 GCA_015478945.1 Trachelipus rathkii
ATATATATATATATATATATATATATATATATATATATATATATATATATTTATATATATATATTTATATATATCTGCAGTTTCCATCATATACTTCAATGTTTTTTTTTTAATTTTTATCTTTTTATTTTTTTGCAAATCCGCAGATGTAAAAATCTAAATATCCGCGCAACATCCGCAGGGCAAAGCGCGGATGCGGATGCGGATGCGGATGTTACCTGCATCACTAATATATATATATATTTATATATATATATATATATATATATATATATAGAGAGTATATATATATATATATATATATATAGAATATATATATATATATATATATATATATATATATATAGGACCTGTTATGTTTTTACGACTCCGTCAGTTTTGATATTTTTTTGATTTGTTTTTTAAATATATTTCTAGTATATGATCCTAACAATCAATTTAAGTGGTGATGGACATGATTCAAAAATATATAGGACCTGTTACGTTTTTCGACTCCGTCAGTTTTAATATTTATATTTTTTTTAACTAAAGGAATACCCAAGGGTAAACCGCAAAGATGGCAGGAGTCTGGGTATCTTGGCCTTTCAAACGACAGGCAGAACCTTTCCTTCCAGAGGCCTGGAACCTGCCTGTGCATTGTGGCTGCGCGGGGTTCCTCTGCCCTCCACTTTTTTTAAGATTTCCACCTAGTACCGTTTGCGTTAGAGAATGTTTTGAGAACATTTAATTAGTTTGTGTGTAGCTTTACATAATATGTTGTTTATGTGTCGAGTAAAGCACATTTGAGTATCGAATGTGATGGCTAGGAAAGCTGTGGCTTTATTGATGGGTATGATTGTGTTGTATAGCTGAACTGTGTGGTTTTTGTTAGATTCTCCTTTATCATGGGTAAATAGTGTGATGGAGAATTTCTGGGGTGAAGCTGACAACCTGTTATTGGTGAGCCAATATATATATATATATATATTATATATATATAATAATATATATATATATATAATATATATATATATATATATATATATATATATATATAAGCTTTGTTGAAATATCTTTCTTTTTTACAGACATATGAACTAACAAATTAGGTGGAAAAAAGCCGAGTCAATGGTATTGAACTTGTTGTATGCCCTTTCACCATGCGGTAGCTTAGATAGAGGAAAAGTGTTTAGGGGTGTTTTGGATGGATAAAGAAGAAACCTTTTTTTCAGGATTTTATATATCTTAGATGTGGAGTGTTTTTCTGCGTTGAATGGTAAGTACTTTGTTTTATTTTGTGATATAGTGGTGTGAATTTTATTATGTATGTGTGGTATGTGCTATCTTTAAAGTCTTTTGATTGTTGTATTTTTCTTTCTTTTGTGTGACAGCACTGAGCGATATGATACGTCTCTAAAGTAACCATTGATCAAATCGATGTTATGAAAGTTGGGAGTCTTGTTGATATGATAGTGTTATATAGTATTAGTGGTTAGTGGTTTTTGTATTTTTATAGTATTGTGTGATTTACTGTAGTATTATAGATGAGGGTGATGGTTGGTGGGTTGTGAGGTATGTTGTGGTATGTGAGGTATATATATATATAGTGTGTTAGTATGTGTTCGGACAATTTCCCTAATGTATATATAATATATATATATAATATTATATATATTATATATATATATATATTATATATATATATATATATATATATATATACATATATATATATATATATATATAAATAGTATATATATATAATTATATATATATATATATAGTATATATATATATATATATAATATATATATATATATATGTGTGAATTCTAAATATAATAATAATAATATAAATAAAATAATAATAATAATATATTAATAAAATAATAATAATAATAAATAATAATAATAATAATAATAAAAATAATAATAATAATAATAATAATAATAATAATAAAATAATAATAATAATAATAATATGATAATTAATAATAATAATAATAATAATATAATAAATAAAATGAAAATTAATAGATAATAAGTAATAATAATAATGATGTAATAATATGTAATAATTAATTATATAATAATAATAATAATAATAATAATAATAAATAATAAATAATAAATAATATAATAATATGCACATTGGAAACAATGATTGAGAATGAGGCAGAAGGAAAGAATAAATTGTTAATTAGGTTTTATGGAATTTCAACAGGCGTATGATTGGATAAAAATAGGGAAGCTCTATGGCAGGTGTTTGATGATATACGGTATTGGTGGTAGGCTTTTGAATGAAATCAAAAGTATTGTGTGACGATAGTGAGGCGTGTGTAAGAATAAATGGTGTTCAAAAAGTGATTGTTTTACGTAAATAATAGCGGAGTGAGGCAGGGTTGTGTTAATGTCGCCTTAATTTATTCCCCTTTTAGTATAATGGATGGGGTTATCGATTAAAGAATTAGAGGTGGGGGTGGCATGAAATGGTGGTTGAATGAGAGAATAGAGATGAGTTAGAGGGGTGCCCTACCTATTTGTATGCGGATGATTTGGTTTTGTGTGGCGAAATCTGAAGAGAGTTTGAGAGATTGGTAGAGAGATTTTGGCAGGTGTGTTAAAGGAGGGGTTTGAAATTAAACGTAGATAAGAGTAAAATTATGGTTGTGAGTTGTGAGTGAGGACATCCCTCAGTGTGAAGTTATGTTAGATGTGAGCAGTCGACACTGGTTATGTTTGTTGTATAAGGACGGTATGATTTGCAGTGTAGTAGGAAGTTTTGTGTATGGCAGTATAAGTTGTTGGTTGCAATTTCGTGGTTGTATATGTATATTATGTGTATTCTCGAATCTATGCGCTAGGGTTGCTATTGTATATATATTTAATCTGTGTATTGTATTAGTAGTGAGCTATGCGGAATAAGAAGTATATGATCTATATAGTTCTTCTAATTGTTTTCTGATGGACAATCTAAGGGTCCGTGCAAGGTTGTGAGAAAGAATTGGATAAATGCGAGGAATGAGCGTATTAGAGAGTTTGTGTGGTGTGAAGAAAGGGTAAATGAGAGAGAATAAATGAAAAGTATGTTGAGATGGTTTGGTCAATGGGAAAGGATGAATGAGTATGTTCGTTGTGTGTCGGTTGGTTAAGCGGAATGTATAGTTGTGCGTGGCAGAGTGTGGTTTATGGTGATATTCGAGATCGCGGCTGGGTAGGCCTGAGGAAAAAGTGGATTGAGTTCAGTAAACGAATGTCTGAAAGGGGAGAAGTGTGAGTTTGGCCAGAGGTGAAAATAAAGGTGCATAATAGGAGTGAATGGGAGGGTGTTTTGTGAGGGTGTGTGGTTGTGGCCCCTGTGCAAAGGGAATTGAGGACCCCTTTTGCACTGACGATTTTTTGCCTAGTTGTTGTGCTCACTATTATTGGTTTAGGTCAGTGGGTTGTGTTCTGTTCATTGAGGGGGCGGTATGATTTCGTTGTCAATTCTTTTGTCTGACTTTTCTTTTCCGATGCATGTGATGCACCTTCCTTACCCCCAGTCTTGGGGTAAAAAGGAAGAATGAAGAAAGAAAAGGAAAGAATAATATAATATTATATATATATATATATATTAATAGTATATATATTATATATAATATATATATATATGATAGATAATAATTTTGATCTAATTTAAAAAAAAGATATGAAAATTTGACAATCAATTAAAATATATAATAATAATTTTTTATATTGCCTATTTGATCTACATTCATCACTCCAGCAAATACACATTTCACTCTCCACACCATTCATCTTCACCAACTTCCTTTCAACTTTGTCTCGGTATTAACACACCAGCATATACCTTTCCCTACAATAATCAATTACCTAATTTCAAGCCTATAATTCCTAATTCTATTTTAATTCTACCTTAACCCTTAATTAAGGTACTATCACTGATCTTCTCCAGTCCTTTCGGGACTACTCTCTCTCTCTCTCTCTCTCTCTCTCTCTCTCTCTCTCTCTCTCTCTCTCTCTCTCTCTCTCTCTCTCTCTCTCTCTCTCACGTACACCGAAAAGCTTGCTAGTAGAAGAGTATGACGTTGTGTTGAAAGGAAAAGCCACACCACAAACCACTCATTTCATTATACCTTAAAAGAAAATACGATATGAGTATTCCTTCTTCCCGACGGAAACCCCCTATACAGGGATGATATATATATATATATATATATATATATATATATATATATATATATATATATATATATATATATATATATATATATATATATATATATATATATATATATATATATGACTCGCCGACTCTCATGCAAGAGAACGCTGGTTCAATCCTCCGCGTAGCTGTCTGAGTTTTATCTTCCTGGGGGTAAGAATTAAAACTCGGCTGCGAACACTTTGGGGGCGCAGGTTTGGGATAGCCGGCCTTAAAGTTCGGTTTCCTCTAGTCCCCCCGTGTTACCCTCTGAGAAGGGGATAAACCAAGTTAAAAGGAAGTTTATATATATATATATATATATATATATATATATATATATATATATATATATATATATATATAATATATATATATTATAAGTATGTATATAATAGGATTTTTATATATATATATATATATATATAATATATATTATATATATATATATTATATATATATATATAATATAATTATATATATATATATATTATATATTATACATATATATAAGAATATATAATATACTATATATATATATATATATTAATATAAATCAATATAATAACTGTATTCATAGTACTTACTAATAAATTATATATTATATATATATATATTTATATAATATTATATATATAATTTTATATATATTACTATATAATATATATATATATATATATAATATATATATATATATATATATATATATATTATATATTATAAATTATTTATTACCAGGATGTTGTACGTTATCATTATCCGAAATTGCTGATCCCATTAAAATTTTCCTTGTGAAAGCCAAGGAGAGGATCGAGAGATCTAACAAGTAAGTTCTCAATTATCATCAATTAGCCTTAATTTGAAAGCATGAAAAGAAGTTATGAGGAAGATTATATTTTAATTTGAATAATGTATAATTTGAATACCTTGGTTCTTGAATATTTAGTTCATTGTTTATTGCATGCAGATGATCAGTTTTTTATGGCGAATCAGAGGAAAGCCTGAGTAGATTGCTTGAGGGATTTGGTTGGGTATGTAAAAGAAGAGGTCTGAAAGTGAATGTGGATAAAAGTAAGTTGATAGTGATAGGTAAAGATAGGACGCCATGTAGAATTAGTTAAGATGGTGGCAATTGGGAACAAATATTATGTGAGTTCAAATACTTAGGTTGCATGCAGGGTTGTGGAGTCGGTTCAAAAATTTTTCCGACTCGACTGATCCGACTCCGATCTACCATCCCTATTGAAGAAACTCATGCCAATTCTCCATCTACTTTCTGCACCGTTTTATAGTTTTTTATTTTCCGCTTTTTTTCCGCTCTGGATATTACTGTGACTTTTTTCACGACCTCCGACTGATCCCCGATCATCCAACTTTCTAGCTGACACAACCAGCTCTTTGAAAAATTTACCGACTTCCGCGAACTCCGAGACTACCGACTCCCACCCTCTAAGATTATCTATATGAAAAATAAAAAATAAAAAAAAAATATATATAACTATATATATATATATATATATATAGTATATATTATATATATATATATATATATATATATATAATATTAATATATATATTATATATAGTATATTATATATATATATATATAATAATATATATAATATATATATATATATATATATATGAGGATAATGTTGTTACCACCGTTACCCTGTGTTAAATGTTATAGTAGTGAGACTATGGTTTGGAATAAAGAGGTATAGATCTAAAGTAAAATGGGTTCAGATGGCAATCTTAGGGCGTGTTAGGTGGTGAGAAGAATTGGATAAATGAGAAAATGAACGTATATAGAGAATGTTGTGAGTGTGCGGGTAAATATAGAGAATAATGAAAGTACGTTGAGATTTATGGTTCATCATGTGGAAAGGATGGATGATAGTCGGCGGTTGGTTAAGCGGGTGTATAGTGGTGAGTGTGATGGGAATCGACGGGCCTGGAGAAGACCGAAGCGAAAAGTGGAATTAGAGTTAGAGGTAAAAGGAAATGCCTGGACGGGAGAGAAATGTGAGTTGGCAGAGGCGAGTAAGAAAGGGCAAATGGGTGCATATAAGTGTTGAATGGCGGCGGGGTTTGGCTGAGGGGGTATTTGTTGTGGCCCACCTGGGCCAAGGGATTAACCCACCATTAGACGAAGGAATGCCATAGTGAGGTCTACCCCGTCATAGTGAGGGGTCGATTCGATCGCTGTCCACGTGGAGGCTCTTTAAAGGTGGTTTTCCTTCCTGAATGCGACGAGTTCTCACTAAAAGTATAAAGGGGGGCGGTAAAGGCTGGGCCTTTCTTTTCGACTTTTCGGTCATAGTCTTCTACATCTTTCTTTTTTTTTTTCTTTCTAGTGCAGCTTCCGCACCCTAACCCCCAGTCCCTTGGGGAAGAGAAGGTTGGGTGATGATAAATGATGATATATATTATATAGGCAGTAGGCAAAAAAAAAAAAATTTCGGGGTGTTTTAGATTAAGAATATATATATATATTTCAGTACTATATTATATATAATAATATAATATAATATATATATATATAATATATATAATAATAATATATATATATATATATAATATATTATATTATATATATAATATATATAACTAACTAATATATATATATGATATATTATATAATACTACTTATATCTATAATTAATATATTAATGTATCAGGACAATCCACGTATTACCTAACAAGAGCTTTTTCTCAAAAAGTATAAGATGTATCGCTTTCAAACACTTGGAATATAAGCTATGTATGGGATAAGCTCGAAACAGGGCGTGAAAATTTCAAGTCTGTAGGATGTATATGGAGGGGGGTCACCCCCGAGAGCGTAGCCGATATTGCGCTTACCGCCTTTGTTGCGTGATCCTGAGAGAGCACGATTAGGCCTAAATAGCGTTAGGCTTCGGAGCGTGGATGACTAATCTCGTCGCAGACGAAGATTTACGTCAGACGCGTGAGCGCGCGCACCACATACTAATACACACACGCCCACATATTAATTCTTAATTCTTATTATTATTATTATTATTACGTCGAAGAAGTGATTCCCGAAGGGATCACTTTGAGTGTTTTTTAAAGACCTTCTGCGTTCTCCTTCAGCGTCTCGCTTCAGGGACTTTTCGCCTTCTTGCAGCATAACCGCACCTGCCCCGCACCGAACCGATCCGCACCGCTCGCATCGCATCGCTCGCTCCTATTCCACTCCAGCAAAGGCCACACCCAATTCTAGTCCCCTGCCTGATACC
Organism: Trachelipus rathkii; assembly: GCA_015478945.1. NCBI lineage: Eukaryota > Metazoa > Arthropoda > Malacostraca > Isopoda > Trachelipodidae > Trachelipus > Trachelipus rathkii. The sequence continues at coordinate 12,443 of JABUQX010079524.1, forward strand.
GACTCTAACTCCCTGGTATATAATATAGGTGAATGATTTTTTTAAGGCTCCAGGCTCCGGCTACCGGCTCCGGCTCACCTATGGCTCCGATGTATATTTACATAGGTTAGAGTTATCGTTCGTGCTAAAATTTGGAGAGGGGTTAGATGGTGACGTAAACTCGTCGTAGACGAAGTTACGTCCCACTGGGTTCCCCGAAGGGGGGGCCCACCCCCACCATTAAAAAATCGAAGTGTTCGTTAAGAAGGCTTGAAATTTGGTGAGAGATTCAGAGTGTAATTTTCTAAGAAAGAGTTAGTATTGGGGAATTCTGATGAGTTGGCTCCCGGCACCTGTGCTGGATGCCACTGGCGGTGCCGAGTTAAAAAATAACAGTCGTATAACAACAATAATGTATTGTCTTTATATATGTTATTGGATTTGTAGATTTCGAAAATGGAATGGTTTCAGACCATCAAGAAAAAAAATAAAATAAACTAAATACAATAAATAAAATTTCCTATTATTTTTGTTTATAACTTCAAATTTACAGTTTTTTGCATACCCTAAAACAGGTAAAAATCAGTAAAATCAAACCGACGCCGTCCACCCTATCCCATCCCACCATCCTCCACTCCAACCTTGAAACTATTGATCTATTGATTCCAATCACAATTTCGAGTATCATTTTGGTAAAACATAACATAAATCAAGTTCTTTATTACACAAACATATCAATCATATTGTTGACGTAACAAGTTTTTCAACATTAATAAAGCTTACTTTAGCAATCAATCTGAACATAGTGAATATAACCCACAAACGACAAACCTAACACATCTTAACAGGAATAACTGTTAACATATAACAAAGTTTCAAAAACACTTTGTCAGCATATCTCCTAACAATAACAATGTTAATTTAATCATTAACAGGTGGTGTATTTACCAAAAATTTACCATACCTTGTCTAATTAATCAACATAAAGAAGCAGCGAAGTATGCTAACGTAACAAAGTTTTTCCCATTAATAAAAGCCAGCATGGAATAAAAGACGTCAGATCCTGGGTATCGGCGGGAAAAACCTTGAACACAATTAAGCAAGAAATAAACTACCAACATTAAAAACCAAAGGTCAAAACTTTATCAACAGTAAAATAAACTAAACAAGACATACAAAAAAAAACATAATCCATGTCGCGCTCTATCAAACATATCTCCAAACATAGATAATAATTTAACAAAAAAAAAAAAAAATTTAGCAACGAACTTACCTAACCAGCCATAATACCCTAAAACGGGTAAAAGACTAAACAAAAGTAGGTTTTTACATACCTGTAAAGCTAAACTATGAAATAACGGTACTTAACACCACAGCGGTAGGAACAACCACGACCGAAATACAACAGCTATCATAACAACTTTATCCAAATAAAACGAACATACGAGGGAAGTAAAACAGGTTTTTTTCATTTTTATAACAATATTTTTCCTTGAAAGAGCGTTATATAAATACATAAAAAACATATAAATACATAAAAACATAAGTTTATTTTAAAATAATAATTATATTCATCTAATCAGAGTACATAGGTTCAAATACCCTTGGGTAAGTTTTCTTATATCTCTCCAGAGATTCAACCCCTTTGAAAGGATGTAAGTATAAATATTCCTTCAGCAACACTAAACCATTTTTTTCGGCGGTATGACGTACGCAGCACTCATTTTCTACATAACAAGAGAGAGTTAAACTTTATCCATAGCTGAATAGTTTATTAAACTTGCACTCCTAATATACTGTATTAATATCGGGAAACCAATATGTTCCAGTGGTAAATATCATAGATAAAACCGATGTGCTATATTGTAATAAGTCCTCAAGTATGTCAACCTCGTTAAGATGCGATGTTAAGGTCGTTTTCATGATTAAGCAATTCGCTGTTATATTTTCAGATGACTGAACAGATGAAACCCTATTACACGTACGCATGGAATGTGACAGCATCATTGGGTTTCCAATATTTGCGTACATCAATACTTTTAAACAATTAATTCAGTGCAGTGAAGCAACAATATATTCTACTTATAACCCTCATCACACTGTCCACCTCTGATACGATCTTTCAACTACTCGTCGATCCATACCGGATAACACAGTCCTACACACTTATCCTCTAGGCCAATGCTGCCTAGCGATGTCGAAAATCTTGGAATGAACTCCATTAGCACATAACGAATAAAGGTCTTGTTATTTGAAACCGTCTGCCAGAATATCAAGCAATGTATCGGTATCCATCGGTTGACGATTAAATATAAAAAAAAAATGAAAAAAAAAAAAATTGGACCCAATACTATCGTTTGGGAATAACGAAACTCGTCGTGAAGATATCAACAACAGGTGTAGGAGATGCCGAGGAGATATGTCATCGTGAGATGTCATCATACCAGCAAAGCGAAAAATGTCCTACTGACGGAAATCGTTATGCGTAAACAACCCTGTATAGGTAATGAAGATTTCTTATTCTTTAACCAATCAGAAGAAAAGTAAACAAGAATACAACGCACGAAAACGATTAGAATGAATCATGTTGTATCATCATAGCTGGGTCTATATGTGTTGTTTGGTTGTCGTTTCTCGGCTGCTTAGGGTGCGTGGCTCGGATGGAGCATAAGTCCAACGAGGCGAGACATACTGGTTTAGTCAACAACTTCGAACACGAACACTCAGTACGAACGGATTTACAACTGAACTAGTAGCAACAACAACTGAACAGACTGAATGAGTATGGCTATTGGAGCGCTCATGGTGGGGGACAAACGAACGTGTAGCTTATTTCAGGCGTGGTGTTTTGATAAAATAGAATTCTTTATATTAGCTTACGACAGGATTGCAATATATGCCTAACGTACAGTGTTTTTCAACATTAAATAAAGGCTAAACGTAGCATTACAAGGAACTAATGGAATATAATGTACAATGACAAAACCTAACACACCTTTCGCATGAAAACACGAATAAACTAACATTAACAAAGTTCCATACTTAACAGGACAGTAAAAGAAGTACCCTAGCCATCAGCGTACAAAACGTAAAACCTATTCAACTAAAACTTTTTCAAAGCATATCTTCAACATATCAAATGTTAATTTTACTTAAATCAACTGATTTTAGCCGAGTAGCATTTAGAAAGTATTCATTTCGGATAAACATAGCACAAATGAGTTCTTATAATACGATACCCTAACATCGAATATATGCTAAACATAACAAGGCTTTCCATATTAATAAAAGCTCTACATAGCATCATATGAACTAAGAAAAATATAGTACAACGAACAAAACTAAAACATACTTTACGTTCGTATAAATTTTTAACATTAACAAAGTTCCAAACATAAACACCAGTAAAGTAACTACATTGCATACAAAACGTAACCTATTCAATTACTTTTTCCAAGCATATCTCTAACATATTATCGATTTTTACATTGAACATTAGTAATATATTAAACAAGATTTATCATAATCTTTCCAAATATTCAATCACCTCGACCAAACTACGAATACTGTAACATAACAAGTTTTTAATTAAATTCCAAACATATAAACAAAAAATAAGTTTCTTTAGTATCTAACACATCCGAAATACTATGCGAACGTAAACAACGTTTTTAATAACATTAATAAAGCCTAACATAAAATAACCTGATACCAAGAATCAATAACTGTCACAAACGACAAGACCTAACACAAACCATAACGTACAATAAACTAATCAAAACTACTAACAACAAACTCGCACTTAAACAGCAGTAAAGTACCTAACACTTCGTACAAAACGTAAACACTATTCAACACCTTTTTCAAGCAATATCTCTAACAAATATCAAGTATGTTATTTTTACATTAACATCTGTATATTTAAGAAACAAAAAATTTTAGGCATAAACCCTGTCTGATGCACCATTCTCGACAATGACAGTGGCTTGTTAACTAAATATTTTTTACAGACATCATACAACTCATTAACCATATTGACAAATATAATGAACTTATCTACATGTGATTGACTTCCATGTAGCGAATATTGCAAACATAACAAAGTTTAAACTTTAAAACGAAACATAACATGGCTCGAATAACAAATTTTTCTCCGGACATTAAATAAAAATAAGTTTTTTGTAATTATCAACAGTAAAATCGTAATAGTTTAACTGATTTAAAGTCAGTAAACATCTTAAAATTCAGTAAATCAAAACCACGCCAGCCCTTGCAGACCCCTAACCCACATACCCACCGTGCCCTAATGATCTATTGAATATGTTCAAGTTATATTTTCCGAGTAAAAATTTTGATAAAAATACGTCAAATACGTTCTTTAATAGAATGTTCCATAAATTGGCTTTAACTAACAATTTTAGCATAATAAGCTTAAAAAAATAAATCTATAACCGCAACTTAAAAGATATAGATGTTACAAGGCAACCTACATACCTCGCGTAATTGAATAATCGGCTAAACATCTCTGAAAATTCCCTACTTATTCAATGGTAAGTAGCTATATGTCTAACATAACTCGATATATGCCCCCCTATTTTTCTCGCATATTCAGCAAACAAGGTATAGCCGTATCCACAATCCTAACAAAATCCCCTTACAAAGTGGGCCAAATCTAATCAAAGATCAACCAAACATCTTGAAACTAAATGAATTAACCTATCCTTCATCAAAAGTGTTCACTCGTTTTGAGTTTAAACATCACATTGACCTATGAATAACATAAGACAATAAGCAAAATTCTAGGCAAACCTAACATTACCCACCAAAAACTTAACCTAACTTTAACACAGTAGGCCTCACGTTTCTAACACAAAATCGTCAGTTAACACAGTCCACAGTAATATCTTACAAAACTCATCGTTTCTCTAACAAATCAGTGTTATTTTCACAATGTTTCATAGTAATATTTAACATAAACGTACCTAACTTACGAAATAACAGTTTCATTAAATCAAGAGTATCTAAAAATGCAACACAAGAAAATTACCTTCCGAAGAGAAAACCCCAGGGGGAGGTGCCCCCATGAAGGGTATGAATCTTTGAAGAGGGGGGATCACCCCCGAAGGGGTGTAAGCAGCATTACCTTTACCCCTTTCGCCGAAGGAGGGGTAAGGGGGCTCAGAGCCCTTCGGCGGAGCTGAGGCCCAAAAGCCTGGCTTACAACACCCCTTCGGGGTGATTCCCCCTCTCAAGATTCACACCCTTTCATGGGGCGCACCTCGCCCTGGGTTTTCTCGCGGAAAGCGTAATAGTGGTTGCTTTTTTATGATCTTTGATTAATGAAAACTTGTTTTATTCGTAGTTAGGTACGTTATGTTAAATAATACTATGACAATGTGAACATAACACTGATTTGTTAAGAGAAACGAAATGAGTTTTTTGTAAGATTATTACTTGGGTTAACTGACGAATGATGTTGATTAGAAAGTGATGGCCAGGTTTGTTTTTGGTTGGTAATGTTAAGGTTTGCCCTACGAAATTTTGCTAATGTCATGTTAATTCAATAGGTCAATGATGTTATACTCAAAAACGGTGACACTTTGATTGAAGATTGTGTTAATTCATAGTTCAAGATGTTGGTAATCTTTGATAGATTGGTCACTTATGTTTAAGGGATTTTGGTTAGAGTGAACGGGGCCCCACCCCCCGCCCTTTTTGTACCTGTTGCTGATACGAGAAGGGGCAATAATCAAGTATTGGTATGACATTTTAAGGCTACTTTAACCTTTGATAAGTAGGGAATTTTCAAGGATGTTAGCCGATTATTCAATACGCGAGGTATGTTAGGTTTGCATTTGTACATTATATTACTAGTCGCGGTTATGATTTGTTTAGCTTTACTATTGGATGCTTAAAACTTTGTTAGTTAAGCATATATTTGTAGGTCAGTATATAACAGAACTTATTTTTAATGTTATTTTATTCAAAATGATTACTCGAAGAAAATATAACTTGAATCATAGTTCAATAGAGATCATGGCCAGGTGGGATGGGGTAGGGGTGTCTGGCAAGGATGGGTTGCGGTTTGATTTTTACTGATTTAAAATCAGACTTTTACTGCTTTAAAATTCAGTACTATTTACGATTTTACTGTGAATAATTTATTCAAAAAACTTATTTTAATGTTATGTCAGGATAAAATTTTTTTATTTTTTTTTGGTTATTTTTGGATTAAACTTTGTTATGTTTGCAATTAATTGTTGGGGATTATGATTTTAGACGAAAGGTTGTGATGAAAATTTTTTGTTAAATATTACGAAGTTGATGTAAAAAATTTGGTTTACGTTAGCAAATTAATATTCTTTGTCGTTAGTGATGATTAGAACGGTTTTGCTAAAATTTTTGTTAAAATAATTACGATTTAAAATGTAAAATTAACATTGAATATGTTAGAGATATGTTTGAAAAACGTGTGAATAAGGTTTACGTTTTTGGTAGTCGAAACGTGTTTAGGTACTTTATAGCATGTTAAGTGCGGAAGCTTTTTGTTTAATGTTTAGTAGTTTATTCGTAACGTATGCGTGGTTTAGGTTTTGTCGTTGTAACATTATATTCTTGTTGCAGGGTTTATGTTATGTTAGCTTATATAATGTTAAAAAAACGTTGTTACTTGTTAGCATAATATTCGATGTTAGTATATAAAGAACTTAATTTTTGGGGTGTTATGTTTTGGATGAAACTTTGTTATGTTTACAATGTTATTTCGTTGGTTCAGTATGACAATTGGACAAGATTATGAATAAATCCCTTGTTTTAAATATGTACTATGTCAATTGTAAAATTAACGGATAATATGTAGAAGATATGCCTTTGGAAAAGTAATGATATGGTTAAACGTTTTGTATGCATGTTAGTTACTTTACAGGTGTTTAAGTGTGGGAACTTTTGTTAATTGGTTAACACTTTATTCGTGCTTAGGTTGTGTTAGTTTGTCGTTGTACTTATTTTCCTTCTTAATTCATAATGAATGCTATGTAGCTTTATTAAATAATGAAAAACACTTGTTATGTTAGCAATATATTCGTTGTCTGTATGATTAAACGAACTCATTTTGTGGCTATGTTTATCCGAAATGAATACCTATAAATAAGATGCTACGTAAATCAGTTTGTTAATTTTAAAATTACACATTGATAATGTAGAGATATGACTTGAAAAGTGTGCATAGGTTACGTTTTGTACGCTGTGTAAGGTACTTAGTTACTTTATTGCTGTTAAGTATGGAACTTGTTTAATGTTATTGTTTATTTCATGCGTAAGGTGTGTTAGGGTTTTGTCATTGTACATTAATATTTTCCTAGTCTTGCTGGTAATGCTACGTTAGCTGTTTAATTTAATGTGAAATTAACACTGTTACGGTTTTAGCATATATTGAATTGTTGGTATATAAGATTATTTATTTTTGTAACTATGTTGTTGTTGTTGTTGTTGTTGTTGTATGTTGTTGTTTGTTGTTGTTGTTGTTGTTGTTGTTTGTCTATACGAGAATATATATCCCTTTTGAACTGATATGGTTCGTTCGTTCGTGCGTCGTATTCTTGTTTTACTTTCTTCTGATTGGTTTGATAAGAAAGAAATCTCTCATTACCTATAAGGTTGTTATCGCATTACGATTTCCGTCAGTATTTGTGACATTCGTGTACTGGTACGATGACATCTCTCGCATCTCTTACAGATACAAAATATTCCTGTTGTTTGATGAATTCTTCAATAACGAGGAGCTCGTTATTCTCCCGTGAACAGATGTGTCATTATATTATATATCAAGTCCGGATGGATACCGATACAGCTTGTAAGTTCCTGGGCTTAGATGTGTTCAAATTTAATAGACCTTTATTTCCCTTTGCTTGTTGTTGCTAATGTTGATGGATTCATTCAAGATGTTATCGCATCGCAAGCAGCATTGGTCTAGAGGATATGAGTACTGTGTGTTAATTCCGGTGTCGACGAGGTAGTGAATTTATTATATCTTAATCAGAGGTGAACAGTGTGAGAGTTTTATGTAATAAAATAGATGTTGCTGTTCACTACTGCCATCTGATAATGGTTTATAAAGAGTATTGATTTGTACGCAATCTATTGGGAAACCCAATGAGCTAATGTTTCACATTCATGATGCGTATCGTGTATTATTGGTTTCATCAC
>JABUQX010079525.1:5000-55000 GCA_015478945.1 Trachelipus rathkii
TATTATATAATATATATATATATTGATATATATAATATATATATATATATATTATATATATTATATATATAATAATTATTATATATTATATATATAATATATATAAAATATATATATATTTTAATAATATATATATTAATTTATTCGAGTGTGGAAGCAGTGGGAACAGAGGGGATGCGAGAAAGAGAAGGGTCAGGGAAGAGATTTTTTAAAGAAGAAGGAAAGTCTGAAATGACATACTGGAAAGAAGAACAAAATCTGAAGAGTTGACTCAAAAAGTATTCTGAGATTTTTTCAGGAGAGATGATGTTTATGAATTTCAAGTAACTCTAACTACTTAAAAGGGAAAATATATTTTTACACACAATTTTCGGGCATTCTTCACATTGCAAATATTTTATACATTTTAATTATTGAAATTAAATCTTGGGATAGGATCTTAAAATGGTTTTAAATATATCTTTTCATAGTTTTGGAAAATTAATAAAAGTATCATTATAAAGAAAAATTTCAAGAATACAAATTTTGTAACAGGAGAAGCTGCTTTGCTTGAAATGGTCGAATGATACGAAGAAACTGTTTCAAAATTTCTCTTCCTCTGGTGGCGAGGGGCTGGAAAACCCCCTCCTACCATATTGATCTTTTCGTGAATGTGGTGAATAGTTTGTAAATAATTATCCAACCACGCAACACCACCTGCAGCCATGCAGGACCATGGTGTTATGATGTAAAATAAATAAATAAATAAATATATATATATATATATATATATATATATATATATATATATATATATTATATATATATATTATATAATATATATAATATATATATATATATATATTATATATATAATCTAATAATATATATATTATATATATATATATATATATATATATAAAATATTGTAAAATATATATATATATATATATATATATTTATATATATAATATATATATAATATATATATATATTATATTATATATATATATATATAAAGATAATATTGAACTACGAGAATCAAGACAAGAAATAGATCGATGTGACTTACTAAAGTTTACCACGTGGCTACAATAACAAAATCCGCTCACCAAACTCTCGGGAGAACTAGTGTCCTTGGAATCTGGATTTGTAAGTGACGATTCGGTAAATTGTGACCGAGCTTATGAGATTGGGCTTAAAGCTATTTACAAAATGAAAGGGAAAATTTTTGAAGAGCTCAAACTTCACAGAAAAGACATGGTAAAAACCCAAGCACAGCAAAAATCGGTTCAAAATTTCAATGTATACGAGTCCGATGATACAGAATGAAATCATAAAGTCATTTAGTCAGCTTATACAAAGGAAAATAGTGGAGGAAGTTAATAAAAACAAATTCTTTTTTCAGCATTAGCTGATGAAACAACGGATATTCTCACAAACAGAACAGTTTTTCACTTTGTGTAAGGTAGCGATTGGTGGTGATGGAGGTGATACTCCTTTAACTTTAAGAGAGGAATTTTTTATCATTTGTTCCGGTTTTTATGATATCTCAGGGAAGCATTGGCAAATGTAATTTTGGAGAGACTCAGCATCTTGGTTTAAAACTCGAAAATTTTAAAGGACAAGGATATATGGCAGCCTTTTCCATGAGAGGCTAATTCCACGAGGAGAGCAATCTTGTTAATTCGGAATTAGAAAATACCAACATAAAAAAGACCTTATCCATGATGCACAGAACTCAGCACACACCCACATTGTTGTAAATACATAATGTCCTTCAACGACTGACTTATCTTAAAATTCCAGCCTGCATTAGCGGAAAAACAAGATTTACGATACTCAACTCCACTCTACGAACATCAATAAGCGACATAATATTTAAATCTCCTCATACAGAGCGACGTCAAGAGAGAAGCAAGCAAACCCAAAAAAAAACTTCTAGAACAACGATAAAACAACACTAAGAGTTATTCTAAGTACACAACCACAAAATAAAAGATGGATCAACAAGATGATGCTAGAAAAAGAAACAAAATACAACACCAGATGGAGTTGAGAAAACAAGGCAATGAAGCGGTATAGTTCCGCTATTTTTCTAACCAGAGACAATCTTGAGACAAAATACCATATACATAGGACGCTCAAGATACAAGGCGAAAGAAATAAAAGAATGCATGCCTGAAAACATATTAACTACAGAAACTATATAATTCATAGAAAGAGCAACAACAACCCCCTCACTTCATCACGTTGATTAAATTCAATCAGTTTAAATTACATGAATACACATATTTCTAATAAATCAACATAATACATACTTTAAAGTACAAATGTTACATCATCATCAGACGAAATACAAAAAAACCTAAACACAACAACCTTGGCAAAACACAGTAAACAGAGAAATTATAGACCCATTTGAACAACATCAGCTAGTGCTAAATAACCTTAGTGAAAGATGAGTCATCGACATCCCAAATAAACAATTCCAATTGAGAAGAAATAAACTATACACAAGACAGACAAATTTAACGGCCAAAATAATCTCCACTCCCCTGCCATAAAACATGGAACATAAACTAGTCGGAAAAATTTTAACAGAACCAGACTTATTGACATATCATAAACACAAAAAACAAACAAATAACAAACATATGTAAGCGAATTTTAGATAATGGCACCATCTAAAACCACGTCTGTTTTCCAGGTGTATATATAATTACCCCAAACTGTAAGTACTAATAACAGCATCCATTTTTCAGAATTTTTAAATTTTTCAAACCCATGATTTTTGACATTCTTACATTATCAACCAGCCTCAACCAACCCCCAAAAAGAACATTTTTATCTCAAGAAATCGAGAAAAAACTTCAAAACATGAAAAATAATGACCACATAGATAAGAAAACAACAACACAAGCAGGATCCAAGAATTAACCACCCTACAATCGAGCCTTGTGCAAGTACAATTATTCGAAAATTTTCTTATTAAGTCTTTGTGACCTCGACGTATTGTCACATATTATAAACCCAACTTTTCTTTGGATTTTTGAAAATGAAAATTGACGAATAATTTTTTTATCTTCTGTTCAACGCCGAGAGTACAAATCGACAATATTCCTCTTATATATAAATTAATTTAATTTTTTATGATCTTTACTAGGGCATATGTAGTCAAGGAAGGTGCACATTTTTTACATAACTAAAAATATTGAGACAAAGATAAACTGATAGCTTCATCAATACAATGGCATTACCTTGAATTTTAATTATACAATTGAGAACCTAGGAAACAATACTTTCCAAAAACAATTTTTTTAGGACATTTAAAAAAAAAACTTTTTTTTTAGAATATTCGAAAAAATTATCCTTAACTAAGAAAGATTCCATCTAGCTGACTATACAGGCTAAAAGAAATTATAATATGGAATAGAGATTAAGATAAACAGGACCCAAAGAAAAATAAAAAAACATATCGAATACGAGACAAAAAGAAATTTGAAAATAAAGTAAAATATCAAAAAAAAAAAAGCTACAAAAAAAAAATAAATGAGGTCATCATGGAATGTGAGCAAAAAAAAGAACACCTGACGAGCCACAAAAACTACAAAAAACCAAATCACAAAAAAAATGATATACTATAAACACTTTCTACAAACCGAAACAACATAATAAAGACTAGAAGATAAAAGATAAACAATCATCTATGCATAATCTAAACTCCAAGTTCTTGAAATCATTATAGAAAAAAAATCTCCTGGTAGTAGTAGACAAACTACGAAAAGAATGAATTACCAAGAACTGGGAATATACATTTAGAAAGAAATCAAGATTGAAAAAACAAAAAAAATGTTTGAAAATTGAAGGCACAATTATACTAGAAAAACATTGTAACAAAAATATACAATCAGATACTAAACAAGACAAAAACAGAAAAAACATCAACACCGAAGAAAACAACATTCATGAGAGAAGGACAAAACAAACCACGCAAAAAAAAGCTACAGTTAACTGGAGGGTTATGTTAAAACGTCAAAATCGAGCTGAAATACTTCAAATTACATATAAAAAATGTACATTCAATCTTATAGAGGGCTGATGGGGAAATAAATTCTAGAGAGACTCAGCACCGAGCAAAAAATATCAATAACGAGGCAAACACACACAAACCAATGCCATCACTGAAAAGCAACAACACATTAAACTTACAAAAACAAATTAATGAGAAAAAAGAATAAACAACAAAAACAATGCAGAACAAGACAAAATAACTAACTAATACGACCACCAACAAAAAATGATATACAACACACAATTTAGACAATACTAAAAACAACAATGTAAGACGACAGCTTCACACAGGTCATTCTAAAAAATAAAAATACAAATTCAAGAACTACACGAAGTTCAGAAAACAAAATCCGACCAAAAAAATGGATTAAAAAACGATTCGTTTTTATATGACGACCTAAGATGCCGAATCATAATACCGTAACAGCCCAAAAAGATTAAAATTCTTTATATATATATTCCGTTTAAGTAACATGACCCTAAAGAAAATTTCTTCGTTCAAGAACTCTGACATCAGATTTCTCTCGTCATGGCAAACCACAATAAAATCAACAACTCATAAAATCAATATACACGTATATCATACAGATATCAAACAGAATATCTATAAACAGAAAAGTGCAATGTACCTTATAAGCATATGGAAAAAAGAATCCTCTTTTATAAAGACGATCTTCCAGACCCTCACGAGGATACACAAAGGAAGAGTGGCTGTAATCTGGACAGCGTAAACTGGCTGTTAGAAAATGAAAAACCAAAAAACTCTGCGATCGGTGATTTGGCTAAGTGTGGACAATGGGAAGGTTTCTAAAAATTGCTACTTCTCCTGAATATCTTAGAGTCTTGCCTGTATCCACCGCAACAGTAGAAAGAACCTTTTCGACCATTCAAGGCGTCTGAAAAATGTAATTTATGGGAAAAGAGATAGCTGGGGGACATCTGCACCTACAGATCAAAATAAGCAATGGAGAAAACTGAAATTGAGAAACCTTATAAAACGATGGTAAGTTTTTATGAGTATCATATGTTATAATATACATAATATATCATATTATATATATATATATATATATAATATACTATATATATAATATATTATATGAGATATATATAATATATATATATATAATATTATAATATATATAGTATATATATATATATAATATATATAAATTAATATACTATATATAATGTAATATATATAATATATATATATATATATAATATATATATATTATATATATATATAAATATACTATAAATCTATATATGATATAATACAATATACTAAATAATTATTAACTATAATATAACACTATCATTAAATGAAATGTGACCACATATGCGAAAGATCTTTCAGCCCACCCGAAAAAAATTGCCCTTGGCTACAGGGACCCTGGTTGAGGAGAAGTCTTGATAGTGGGTTTCGCCATATACCATCAGTTTATATATAGAGCGGCTTTTCTCTAAAGGACCCATCACCCGATTCATCATGCCTTCCTTTAAGAATTATTCTTGACTACACAAAAAGAAAAGTCTTATTACATGAATTAGACTAATGTATGAGCGCCAAGGAGTTATAGCATGATTCCTCCTTCATACATTCAATCAAGGCCCACATGCTAATATATCAAGACTCGTGACGTCACGATTCCTTATCTATGACGCTGCCAAATACTAAAGACGTATGGTGTTATGGGAGGTGGGTGCAGTCGGGCCACAAGGACTCTCATGTCACTAAGTAAAAAAAAATAAGACGCGAACCGCTTGCAAAATAAAGCCTTCAAATACGGACTGAACATCGGCAAGGCAAGTGCTTTGAAAAGTAATACCAAATACAGTCCCCTCGATTCTTTCCAGGCTGATACTTCATGAAGGTGGAGTTGAGGTAGCAGAAGGACATCCACCATCGGGTAGGTCTTGTCCTTCTCTTAGGAGCTTGTCCAGACCAGGCTTCCACAGGGGTCCATCACGCCAATTGTATTCTTAAAAGAATCTAGTCATGAAACTAAAGAAAGAAGAATCACTTAAACATAATGCCCTACTGATTTAAACCTTAATCTACAAGCTATCCAACAAAACGAGAATGCATTCAAAACACCATAAAAAAACTAAGTTCTAATTATTGCATGTATAAATTATAAAATTACCTCAGTTTTTACATTCGCTACAGCATAAAAAAATACTGGATAGTGAGGACCATTTTACCTACGTATCATTTATTGATTTAACTAATACAAATATAATAATATATCCTTACCTTTAATGTCCATGTTCCCTTAGGGGGATACGCCTTTTCTACGACTGAGCTAATAATGATGTTGTTATGCATAACTCACATGGCAATAGGACGTTGCTGAGGAGAACTCTTCCAACAAGAGACAACAAGTATATCAGAATGGTCTCCAATTGTTAAACAATAAAAACAAAAATGCCAGCATTTTCAGCATGATTTTATATGAGATTACACACAAATACAAATTATAACTATTTGATGATCAATATTTATTCACTAAAAATAAAGAATCTAAAATCAAACAATTAATATCTGAAATTTAACAACATATAAACAAGGTGGAACTTCGTTAGTCTTACCATCTTTGTTAACAACAAAGCGGTCTTAGCCTTCTTTCTACACCTTCCTTGATTTTGTATACTGGCACAGCAACCAGAAAACTATTTTTGATGGTTCCATAAGGTTTCTGATAACTTCTGCCACCGTCCCTCTTTCCACAGGGGACCTGTTTCCTTGACTCAGCCATGTAACGGTAGCTATTGTCAGCTGTTGCAAGAAGGTTTAAAGGTATGAAGCACTGAAAAAAATCAGTTTCTGAAATCAATATAATTAAATTTTCAAAGTTATATCTACACTACTTAGATGAAAAACTATTTTCAAAAGTATGGTACCTACCAACAGCGGTGGTGACGTGGCAGTTCAATGATTCCTTCAGTTTCCAGCTTCCACTAGCCTGCTGCGGATTTATGTAGGCAATGCCAAAACAACCCAGAGCATATTCAAGGTCTTGACCCGAATACGGCAAAAGCGACTGATTCACACTCTCTTGTCTACATAATGGGGGACTATGAAAACCGAACAAGTAATTTGCGTCCGTTTACCCCATCCGTTGTAATTGCTGCGACTATTACCACTTAAACCGGAGTTCATTAATGTAATGATCACTCATTGTCTCAGCCAGGAGTTGGGCTGTCTGACTCTCCTAAAAATAAATTAATTAATTATTGATTTAAGTGCTGATATATTATAATAAACATACTAAATAAAATAATATAAAATATACCACAAAATAAAAACAAAGATAAGTCAACAATATAACTAATATACTTAAAATAATATAACATCTATAACATAATATCAATATAATAAAATCATAAAATATATAATAAATATAATATATATTTACATGATATAATAATAATAATATATATAATATAACTATATATAGAAAAAGGAAACTTCAAGTAGAAACTGGGGTACCTCGTGAACTCAACGGGGTACCTAAACCTAACCTAACCCTAACCTAACCCTAACTAACTAAACCTAACTAACCTTAACCTAACCTAACCTAACTTAAACCTAACCTAACTTAACCTAATTAATTTCATTTTATTATACCAGTTTGGTGAATCAGGAAACTTAGGAAGGTTCTGTTTTTTTACGCTTCCCTTATGTGAGGTGATTGACTTATATTCCATCCCTAGTAAACAAGATCACGTTTCTAACCAACTTTTGCATATATATATATATATATATATACTATATATATATATATATATATATATATATATAATATATATTATATTAATATATATATATAATATATATATATATATATAATATATATCATAATAATAATAATAATATATATACAATATATATAATTTAATATAATTATAATATATTCAATATACTATAAATACTATATATATATCCTATATATATATATATATAAATATACTAAATAATATAATATATATATAATAACTAAATATATAATAATATATTATATATATATATTATAATAATACATAATATAAATATATATCATATATATAATGTTATTATATTATATATATATATATAATATATATATTTATATATATATATATATATATATATATATATTTATATATATTATATATATATATATATATATATATATAATATATATATATATATATATATATATATTATATATATATATAGTTAATATATATAATATATATATATATATACCTATATATATGTATACTATATATATATATATATATATATATATATATATATATATAATATATATATATATATAATAATTATTATAATAAATATATAATATAGTATTATATAAAACTAAAGTGTTTCAACCTTGTCAATTTGAGCACAATTGATTTTTTTTTTCACCCTTCAGCATCTCGACAAGCCTACCGTTTGCCATTCTTCGAGAAGTTGTGGTCAATATAATGGACAGTCATTCAAAAATGCCCTAATTAATGAGATTTCCCAGGAGTCCGCAGTTTGTTGAACAGTTTTTTTGGACCTGTAGAGCGTATTAAATTTGGTGGTGTTTTCGAAAACTGTCAAATTTTTTTGCTTAAGCTTCTCCACTAGGAGGGGAAGTGTTGTTAAGTCTGAGATGCTTTTAGTGAACTCCCTAAATGCAGAGGTTACGGTCATGCTTAGAGGAAAGCATCAATATCTTACATAAAACCCTTAGTGGCTGGAAAATAATGATATAAAACGAAAGAGTTAAAAAAATATGAAATAAAATTCTATATAACATGTACAAGCACATTTTAATAACTTCTTGTTTTAACTTTTTTAATATCTTATATGTTTAAAACTTTAATATTAATTACATAAAAGTTATATATCATTGCCCGGGCATTGCCATAAATACATAAATACATAATACATTAAATTTTATGTTAATTATCAAATAAAACAAAATTAAATAAAGGTTTTTGCAATTGACTGCTTTCTCTACAAGGTCAGTTTTAATATCAGCTTATTTTTTCAGTTCTATTTACTTTAAAACTAACGTTAGTCCTAACTAACAGCATGAATGAGCATTTGTCGATAAAAATTTGTATTAAATTTTATTTCAATAGATTTTATTTAGTAATGTTAAAACAGAATTTTCCAGAAAGTAACTCACCCCCAAAATAAGTGTCAATCTTAATAAGTATAACAGTCACTGACTCAGAATGTTAAAAAATAGTTCAATTTGCGTACAAAAATTTTAAGAAACCACTTAATCAAATATTAGTACTACTTTACATTCTCAATAATGTTATCTTGAGCGCAGGTTTAGATATGGTAGCAGAAACTGTTATTCATGGTTGTCCACAAGAATTTGTTGCATACACTTATCCCTTCCCTATCCGAACGATCATTTCATGAATATCATCCTTCTTAACCTCTGTTGTTGCATAGTCTTTGTAAATAAAAGAATCTGAAAAATGAAATAATTTAAATAACACTAACAGTCAAAATTCTAGTTTTTTCAAATATTAATTGGAGTAAATCAAACTAATCACTTATAATCACTGAGTATGAAGGACTGTTAGTAACACTGCCTAATAACCTTTCAAAATAACTTCAACAAAAATCACTAACAACATGCCCATTTATTCACACTCATTGAGAGATCCCTGGCTAACAGCCAGTTAAGAGACTGATTCTTCGGCTCAGAAGTTAACTTCCTACCAGAGCATTGAGTGGTCTTCCTGGAGCAAGTTCTTTCCTTCTTCCTGGTCAACTCCATCACCTCAAAGGTCACCGTTGATTTGAACTGGGTTGCCACAGATGTGCTTGTCTAGATAGTAGGGTCAACCAGTAGATACTCCTCCTCCTACTAGGCCAAAGGAAAGTTTTGGCTCATAAAATTATCCATTAGAGAGAAATTTTTTGAATTTTAAATGAGTATTTTAAAACAAGCAAAAGTAATTTTGGTAATACTCTTCATTATTGTTTCTGTAACTAAAATAAGAAAATAAATTAATATACTAGTAGTTCAGTACCCAGTTTTATTATGATTATAGAGTTGAAAGAGATTTGAACACGCTTGCCATTGAAGCTTCATAAAAATTACCTTACCCTCAGCAACAAAAAGCTTTTCCCTTCTAAATCGGGTAATTTCTAACCACAAATCTTGTAGCTCTCCAGGTATATAGACTTTTATTCTTCAAGTAGACATCCACCACATGCACTAATAGCGTATTGTTGGACACTTTGACAGGGCTTAATTGGGAGAACATTGCGTCGGCTTCTTTGCTAACTCCAATTAGAATATAATCCCCGTTATTTTTGACTCTGGAGCTCTTTTTGGTGACTGTTGAAAATGAAAAAATCACAGGATCATTCCGTCTTCAAATTAAATATTTTTAGCCTCAAAATACCATGTTCGATGACCACCTGTTCTAGTGCCCATTCCCAAAGAAGATAAAAGTATGACAAAACCAGCCACTATGAGTAATATATACAGGATACGATCACAGAAAAAAAACTCTTCCTTCTCTTATCAACTCGTACAGCGCATAATAAAAAATAATATCACTTATTCAGACTTGATGACTACGCTCCAGAGATCATTCTTTAGATCTTTAGACAGGAATATGCGCCCTGCCTTATTACATAAAAGATGTATTAAATAGCGTCACAGGAGATTCTAGAATTACTCCGCCTACATTAAGACAGGAATCGCAAACGCTGAGGACTCCGCGTCCGCTGAGTGAAACACACGCAGCCGCGAAGCATTTAATCCACTAAGCACATCCAACCACATTATCCAAAACAAAGAAAGTTTTCCAAGCTAGTCTTTAAAAGCTCATCGGTTTCGAATCCATAATTGACTGAGTACTCAAAGGCCCTACTATAAAAAAACAATTCGCAGAGTAGAGCCTCCTTCGACAAAATCCATCTATCAACAGCATGCAAAAATCTCTGCAAATTTTTCCTTCATTAAGTCAAACCTCATGCTGAAACATTGATCTGATCAGCTAAAACACCATCTTTCTGACATGGGCTAATCCTTTCCGCGACCTGATTTTTTCCATCAAAAATCTACCACCACCCCAGGAAATTGATGGCATCCTTTTTCCCACTACCTTTTTCTCAATCAGATGCCCATCAACTCCCATGCCTTGATGGATTACACATGATCCAGGAAATGAGAAGGATCCTGAAAGATCTATGAAACGTTAGGAAAACAAACTCAAGGACTAGTGACCTGAAATGGCTTTGATCCCCCCGTGTTTTAGAGGAGTGAGGCAATCTGTGGGTGCCATGCCCTACCGTGTTCAAACTCTAATATGTGCGGGATAGTATATTAAATGTAACCAATATTTCCTACAAGTGGGACTCGCGGAACCGGAGCATATGTTTATCGCTCGATCACCGAAGAAGGGTTGTCTTCTCCTGAACTATTTAAAACTACATGCAGTCTTAAATTCATTCATCTATGTATTTACTGTCATAAAAATTTTTTACAAAGCTCTTTCACTCAACTCTCGAAAGATATTCTGGATAATCTGAAATCTCCATTACCCACAATTCTTTCAGATTATCAAAGTAATCGAGATCTATAACCAACGTATGTCGCAGTCAAACTGAGGCTGAGAACAAAACTACCACTATTCCTATCTCAACTGACTTAATGGTTTTCCACCACAACACATCATCACGAAACCGCATAATACCAAGACAAACGAAAATCTACTACCAGGACATGCGATCCACATCCATTAAATAATGTGAAGACAGCATTTGCACTCTTTAATAAGGTTCATAAAATTGAACACACATCTGGGTCAACAATGAGACCACAAATCCAGAAATCAAAACAACTACCAAACTAAACACAACAAAAAACAATCACCACCACACAACACAAAAAACCAATCACACACAACACACGCCGCAGCCACACACAACACGAATATCATACCCAACCACACACAACAAACATTTCGAAGCCTCCCTTCTTTAGGTTTTCTTCCTTTTCTTTTGCTTACTTAATATCTAGTTTTTCTCTCAGATCATTTAAAATATCGCAAACTTGTTGAATGGAATATAATACTTTTCTTCTTAGTGTCTCATCAATGTTGTGGTACTGTCCTGCCACTTTGCTTCATTAATGATCTTATCCAAACTGCACTTATAACTCTAATCATATTATACGTTGATTCAAACTCTCCAACTTCTTACACATTTTAAATTTGCTCCCGTCCTTTTTGCCATATAAAGTTGTTTCTTAGAATTCAACTTTCATAATCTATTCTTTCGAATCTGGCTGGGATTCTCGATGGGGTTCCTTAATGTTGTGAATTTTCAACTCTTTTTGAAACTCATTTTCTTCACATCTCCCTCTCAAATTTTCCGATCTCTTGCGAAGCTCTGCTACCGTCTCACCCTGTAAAGCGTTTAACCATTAGTGGTCTGAACATTAAACAACGATTTGTCCTGGAAACTTCCGTATTACAACGGTTTTTTCTAAGGTGAACTCCACAAGAAACTTTTCAAATTTACGAGAAATATCTCTTCCGAATAATTATTCCATTTATATAGGGGTTTCTTTTGCCATGTATGGAAGTATTCTTCTCACATTTGAGGGGGAAGGTTTCGATTTATACTTTTTCTTCTGAAAGTAGGTTTTTGGGAAATACAAGGTTACAAGACTACTAACAAACTAGTGCTTTCTAACCTCCCTTAAAACCCTCTATATTTGGCGAATATAAACGTCGGATGCACTAATATCTTTATAAAGGTACTAAGATGGTAAGGTGATCAAGGAAATTTGAACCTCTGCAATTTATCATTTTGCAAATAGCCTCGTAGCATCAAAGGGTGCCTTATTTTCACATAATTTTTAATGAATATTGATAAATCTTGGTATGCTCCCGTCGTAGTTCCTTTCTTCCTTTCCAGCAATCTGTCCTGCTGAATACTCCTAAACACAATATTTTTTCTTCTGTACTTTACATCTTCCCCTCTTAATAATCGCTTCTCTGAGTTGCTGAACGAGATTTACGCTAAGATTGGGTTTTGGGGTGGCGCTTTCCCTAATTTTTATTATTCTCCTTTCTTTGAAAAAGGCTTTTCTGACGGGTGAGTGGTGGTAAATTGTAACAATATAATAAGCATAGATTCTTATCCTTACAGTCCTCGATCCCTGAAAATTGTTAATAATCTTCGGGAGATATTAATTACCTTTCAAAACTCATTTAAAACCAATTTCTGGAAAACTATCAAGTAGTTATTCAACTTATTTATTTTCTGGGATGTTGTACAATTCCTTTCATTTTCCAACTATTTAACTCAACTTATCTAAACTCGAAGAAAAATATAATTGAAGTAATAAAGTAATGTTTGTAGGTAACGGAATTCAAAGAGATAAGAAAGAATGAAAAATTTGAATGATAGATTTGAAAACTTTAGGAAAAGTAAAGTTTAAGACTATAAGCAGTTAGTTAGACGGTCGAAATGGGACCCCCCCCCCCTTCTTTTTTTTTCGACATAGAATTAAATAGTTTTTTTCCACAGGAAAGAAATGGCTCGAAGATTGACTAGAGGAAGAGAGAGAAGAGAGAGAGAAGAGAGAGAGAAGAGAGAGAGAGAGGAGAGAAAGGAGAGAGAGAGAGAGAGAGAGAGAGAGAGAGAGAGAGAGAGAGAAAGAGCAGTTTTAACATGAATGGTGCAAGCTTCTGAAGCAAAGTTTTTGGGACAACAAGTGGAAATACCGTCAGAGCTTCTATATTTAAGTGAGTTGGAAGGAGTAGAATGATGAATAGTTTTTTGGAATTGCTAAAGGCTGAATTAGAGGTTCAATTTTGAGCGAAGAGTTCAGTTTTAAACAAAACATAAGGCAGCTTGTCAGAAAAGAATACGAAGCAAAGTTTGTGGATGCTTTTTGCATAAATGTCAGAAATAACGTGAGGGAGAAGATCTGAAAATTATTTCATTTTATATCAAGAAAATATTTTAACCGTCAAAACAATAACTTATGTTTCTGGGAATAATATAGGTTGCATAAGTTCCTCGGGTTTTGAAGAACTACCGTTATTTATAAAGACAGTATGAAATTTGGGTGGACAGATATCATTAGAAAACAAGCAAGAGTTAGGTTTAGTTCAATGGACTATAAATGAAATATGCCAGAGCAAATTCAATTGCTATGCGTTATGCATAACTCTCGAGAGACCTTTCCAGCTGAAGCAGTTGTCTCCATAGCAAATTAAAAAGAAAGTACCACCGCAATGTCTGATTTTTGTAGCACTGAGTGCAAAATGGTTTTCCCCGCCTAAGACAGTGGACATTCCCCTGGTGGGGTCAAACTTTGGTGGGAGTGTGGGGGAGGTGATTTACAATTGCAATTAACAATTACTTTATTCGTTTTAAATCATTTGGTTTGATGGTTCAAAAGTTATTCATTTTTAAGTGTCTTCCCTCTGTAATCGATAGTGTGCACACCAATAAATTATTAAATAAATAAGAATAGAATGAGCAATCTCAATGTTTTTTAACGTCAGAACCTGAAGGGTTTATCTTTTTAATTAAAGCATTTTTTTGAACTCTGTTACTTTTCGTCATAGAACAATATGGTTTGTGAAACTTTGTGTCTGAAAAAATTTCTGTTTGGATAAAGTTTAAATGACGCTAAACCCACCAAATATTTTACGATAGAATTTGATCAACCTGAGAGAAGAGAGAGAGAGAGAGAGATGGAGCGAAGAGAGAGAGAGAAGAGAGAAGAGAGAAGAGAGAGAGAGAGAGAGAGAGAGAAGGAGAGAAGAGAGAGACGAGAGAGAGAGAGAGAGAGAGAGGAGAGAGAGAAAACTGGAATTTTAATAATTTTGGGGCCGTAAACACCTTTTTTCTTCCTTTTTTTCTTTAATAAAAGAAAAATGCTTAATTTTAGCATTAGATTTAATAACACAAAGCGGTACGAAACAGCAACTACAGTAATAAAAAAAAACAAAAATGCTAACCCCTTTGACAGCCCTGGTTTTACTCACCCCTACATTGGGACCACATACTGACAAGCAAAGTTTCCCAAAATGATTTATAAAGTTTAAGTTTTATAATCATGGTTTGCCTGCACTTATTCCTTCCTTTAGTATGGCAAGCGAAATGCTATTGGAGGAGGTTAATTCCTAGCTTATAAAGTTTCTTATAATACTTAGATGAATATTCAGTTTTTCCTGTGTTTTTTACAAAGCTGTTATTATTTTTGATAATTTGAATTTACCTAGTAATAATCTCATTCTAGTTTTGAATCATTCAGTGGTCGTTATTCATTTAGTTCATAATATTTTTGGTGATGCCAATATATGACGTAAATTGTATTTTAGCATAAATGCATGGATTAGGTTGAGACGTCAACTTTTCTTCTCGACAAAGCTTTTGCTATTTGCAAGCACGAAAATTTGACGAATAAAATGAATTAATATATTGTTACAATTTTGGCTTTTCATATTATATGGTGTCATAATTTATGATATTTTATAGTCACTTATATCCTATATCTGCAAAATTTTAAGTTCTAAATGTTTAATTAATTCTCAAAAAGTTGCCATGAATTTATGGTTGAAAAAGGAAACTATAAAGGAAAATATTTCAGCTGACACATCTTCGATCGACAAAAACGATCAATACTGTCAACTTGTCATGTGACAGATAAAGAAAATTATTTATATTTTTTTATTTCTCACTCACCCAAAATGAAAAGTCTTTATTCAACTACAAACAGGTTAAAGAAAAAATGATGACATTAGTGAATTTTTGGTTCACATGTATTCAATATGAAGATTCGTCTACCGCACTGGTATGTAAAATAATAGCAAACAATTATATAGTTCCTGTTAAATTTCGTAAGCACTTGGAAATCAGTAATGTTAAATGAAAAGGAATTAATTTCTAATAATTTTTTGTACTAAATAAGTGCACAATGCATTCGTATTACAGACATATTTGTTAAGGTTCGTGCCAATTATTTTTTATCATGCATGCTAAACAAACAGGCTGCTCAGAAAGTAGATGCAAGGTGCGATATAGTTTCCAAATCTTTCTCAGCATATCAGTTTTTTTTCACATAGAAAAAAATTAAGTTAATTAGTCGACTTAAATTTTGTAGTGAGCAATCTTACAAATGAATGATTAAAGATATGTATGATTCAGTGCTTACTGCTTTGATGATATTTATTTGATATAGATTTGATAATAATGTAAAAGAAAGTTTATTATTTAATAAATTCCTATATATTATTGTACTTTCTCGTTTGAAAGTTAATGCGGTTATTTTCAAATATATATAGTTAATTGTTTTGCATATTTCTATTTTTTGTAATTTAGTGAAAGTAGAATTTTTGATTCTTTATTAATTTTAATGTCAATATTGTTTAAATTGTTTCTAAATGGATACAAAAATTGTATTAAATATAAACAATAAACTTAAATTGTGTTCCATTAAAAAGAAAAATAATAATAAAAAAAAATAATAATTTTGGAGAATCAGAAGAATATTAATAATATGATTTTAAAGACGACAAATCCGTGGAAAAAAAAATGACAACTAAAAATAACACTTTATTAAAAATTCTTAAACTTAAAATTTAAATTAAAAGGAAAGCTTAATCACAAATTTAACACTTTCGAGAAGGCACAAAACATTTATATAACTATCTAACATATTGCATAGCCTAATTAGCAGCATATATTGTCAGTCTTATTTTATAATATAATATAATGTCAAAAAGCCTTTTTGGTGAAAAACTTAAATACATAATATATATATATATAGTCACATTCTTACTACATCTATATAAAAAAAATAACTTATTAAAAGAAAACATAATCACATTTTAACACTTTAAAATGTACAAAATTTTATTCACCTTATTATAAATATAATATATATATATATATATATACATAATCTTATATGAAATATTTCCTATTTTCTTTCGACAAAAACTATAAACCTTACATTATCGCATTTATAATTACTCTATTTATCATTAGTACTTATCACTTTAAATTATACATTTTTCCTGTGAATATTTCCATTTTTATTATCTCCTTTCTTAAAGATAGTTTCATTTCTCAAAATAACTATCTATTTTTCACAATTATATTTATATCATGAAAATAATTCTTAGAATATCAAAACTTCTAGAACACACATTCAAAACGATAATTTTATCATAAGAAAATATATTAAAATCCCTTTCTAAATCCATACTCTACGATTTTCTCTGTTTTGTATGAATGTCTCATTTCTAATAAAACGGGCTTGCAAGTCTATGTGTCTTCTTCTCAATTCACAAATATCTTCCCTTCATCATCTTTAATTTTACTGAACTGCTACTTAGTTCATTTATACGTTTTTATCACCCTTACTTTTCTTATATTTATAATATTACGTTTTATTGTTTCACAGTTTTCTACTATGCTTATAATATTTATATTTTTCTCACTTCTTAGTTATTTATATATTATATTAATATTATAATTTTACCAATAATAATAAGATAATAATTTTATATTATCCCGTACTTCTAATTCAGTTGTATAATGTCGCTTTTTTATATTCTATCAGACCCTTTAGCTTGTTTCCAATTTCTTTTGGCCCTTATTTTATGATTCTTTTTATTTCCATTAGATTTTGTTTGAACAAGTTGAATATTAGCGACTAAGAGAATAACTTCTTATGTGCTATGTGATAATATGATGTGCAGCCTCACGAGGCTTGCAATTGAGACTTTTCTATTTGTGCTACTGGGCGTTCTATCCGGGCGACTAATCAACAGCTTATAGTGATCGTGAGTGCACAATAAATACATGCAAGTGTACACGACATCACAAACACACACACCTATACATAACATCAAACTCATCATAACACAGTACACACATCACAGCTAACATTGCCATTAAGCCATAAACTCAGTCAAGTATATGTTATCCACTAACTAACACATACATTGTTGTCTACTATTCCGTCAACTCACTAAGCAGCATATATTAACATATATATAGTATAAGATAGTACTATCTATCTATCTGATATATTTAATATTTTAAATAGTATAATATATATATTGATACAGTTTTGGTGGTCTGTTTTCTTTATCTCGGTTTGTGCAAGCGGATGTCTTTATTGTATTTCCATTTTCTATCCCTCTTTGTTAAGGCACCATTCAGGCACCTTAGGACACTGTGAGATAATTAGAGCCTAGTAACGTACCATAATTAGGGCCTTCGAGCCTGGCCCCAGTCACCACGACTTATCCACTATCCACAAACTTAGCACTATTATATAGTATGATATCCATACAAAGTAATCACACTCACCTAATAGTAGTGCATTGTATTGGTTTGTAACTCACACATCCATACAATTTGGCCCTTAGTCTCAACTCATAAATGATTGATATATATATGGATACAGTCAACATTTGACCTATATTCACACACTAAGCTTTAATAATTATAGATTAATGGTCACGATTCATCTTAACCAATAATCATGGCTTATATAAATAAAAACCCTGACCATTTATTGGCTTTCGTTCATAATATTATGTAGTAGATATATGATTTTATAGAAAGTAATTTCGCTTACTGTAAACGAATCTAAAACCGTTTTCTTAAATTTGCAATGAGTCACACTCACAACCTCCTCTGGCAGAACTATCTCAAAATTTAACACCTATTACTGAATCATGCTTTCTTATATATCCAAGATGGCATCTTTCTTTCTTAATTTTCTTATTTGTCATACCTGGTCACACCTGTCCATGTTATACTATGAAAAAAGAAATTATTAATTTGTTATTGATTGATTAGGAATATAGATAATATATATATTTTTGTAAGAATTGTATCATGTCCCTGCTGACTATCGATTGAAATTCCATATATAAAAACATTTCCCATAATCATATCCTTCAGTGCGTCTCCTCAGATAAGAGCTCTATACACTCTAAGAACAGAAAGATTATCCCCTTGTTGCTCGGCACTATAGATATCTCGAAACACTCTAAAATAGGCGTTTGACCACTCTCTCTAGCATATCTAAGTCTTTCATTTAGAAATAAAAGGCGCGACTAATCTGGTAGTCACTATAGGACCTAATAGTTAATGGCCTAAAACATGCTATTATCAGTTTAACTTATTACTTCCTTGCTTTGTAAAAAAATTCGAGGACTGATATATGGAACAAGTCATCTTGGTATAGCGTTTAATATATCTTGAGCCATCCACAAAATTAGGGAATACTGAATGTTAACCACATATTGATCAAAGTGAATTGATGATGCCTACAGCTTGCGCAAATCCGCAACTCCACAAGCATAATCACGCCAAGAAAAAGTAAAACCAAACTAACTTTTCTATCTTAAGCTTTTAAGTTGTTTAAATTAGGTACCGCACCTTACACTTTTATGTTACACATAAAAGCTAAACTTCATAACGATATTTTATGACATACTCTAGTGCCTTGGCTAACATGAACATCATTAAAGTTATCAATAGGAATTTATTAAATTGAATCTTTTTATGCTTTCCTTTTTTTACACATAATAACTAGGAGGAAGATGGCCAGACTTTAAGCTTCATGATCACATTGGGGCGTAACCTCACCGCGAAGTGAGAGACGTATAAATGCAAAGAGTTCGTTTACCGCTGGTCTCTTATACTATCAGGTCTCATCTGCCTCTGACGTGGAGGAAGGAAGCCAGCCAGCACCTGAAGGCTGTAGGGGACTCATCTCCACTCTTCCTCCGTAACTTCCCTTTCCTCACTCCGCAGTGGGAGTATTCGGCGTATTCTCGTCTGGCGCCCAATGCCTCCCTTGCCCATTTCTCTTATAACCACGGTGCTTTTTTTAATTGGCGTAGATCGACGGTAGCGGTTCCCTTCACCCTAGTAAACCCATCCCTAATTGGGCTAACTTTTTCATCAGCCTTATGTGGGGAACCTTATCAAAAGCTTTACAAGTTCTAAATTCAATATCAAACTGGCGTATCTGGGGACACAAACGTCTCGCCACGCAACTCTGTCCCAGGTATTCCTACCGTCATGTCTTAGGTTATGGTCTCCCTGCCATCGACTACACTATTCCTGAAACCCCATGAGCTAGTGGTATCATTACAATAAAACTGTCGTTGTATATTCTTAATTACCATCATAATAAGTTATTGATCCTTTTCAGGTATACCTTTTTTTCTTCTACCAGAATCATTTCTTACCAGTATCCCATTGGAGATATAAAAGAAAAAAAAAAAAAAAATAAAAATAAATGTGAATAACTTTATCATTAACATCTTTCCCTTTATTTTTTGGCATTTATCACCATATTTCTATCATTAATACATAATGCCAATCATAATCGCTGAATCCCATATATTGTGTATCAGTATCATCTTCTTCCCTCGTTTTCCGATATCCATCTGGGTTCCCCACAATGTTACTCGAGTTCGCTTTATACTTCTACATAACAATGCGTTTTGAGGGCCAATTGGCTTCATGAACTCACCGCTCGTTCAAGAAATACTTATCACCCTCTATATATCCTTCCTCTACTGGTGGCTGCACTTTAACGTGGTGGCTCCAACTACGTCATCATATAAATATAACTACGTTTAATTAATCTTTTATATAAACTTCAAATATTATTAATTCTGTCATGTCTAAATTTGTTATATATGCAATCACAAGAATCTTAGTCTTGACTAAATTTTACTATATCATTTACCTATCTGTAAATACACTCATGAATAGCAAAATTATAGGCATTGAAAATGTTTGACCTCATCAAACTCCTTATCTTGAGAACTCACACTATAAAATATTTTCATCATTTTAATTTGGTAATATACCATTGTCCTCTAATTCTTTACTTTTAATTTATTATAAAAAGCTAGTAAATAACTTCTTACAGGGTTAATGTATTTTGCTATTTTCCTTGCTATAAAATATTTTATTTCGCCTCTACTCTTTGGCTTTCTTGTTAACCAGTTTTGATACACGATCTTTTTTCCTTATAAATTTTTCTATAATCATCTCTACTGTTCCATTGCACACTTGATTAATTTTAAAATAAAACCATTACTCTGCCAATTTTCTAATATTATTTTTCTCTTTATCTCATATAATTTTATCACACCATAAAAATACGTTATTTTCTCTTCGTCATCACACCAAATAGTCACTCTTTATTCTCTATTATTATACATAATATATATTGATATTCAATTTAAAATTTAGTTTAAAATGTTCCTCAATATATCATATGATTAAAACCAGTTTTTTGAGTCTTTTAAACTCATTTTATATCCGTCGTTATTAAACTAAGCATGTATCGAAATTTGGTAAAATCTCTTAGAATTTATGGAATAAATTCTAAAAGGTTTGTTCCTTATTAGCTTGCAATTTGGGCCAGAATATCACAATACAATTATAAAATATCTTAAATTTAATTCATGGTTACTAATAAAGTATAAAATTCTCCTCACACTCTTAAATTATCCTCACCATACTATTATATTCATCTCATTAGTTTCTATAGTCTATAGTGCATCGATTATCTATGTGTGGTTCATTGGACATCTGGGTCAATAAAAAGTTAATCTGTAATACTAAATTTATGATGCACAGAATGATACTTACGTGATCCATATTAGACAATGGAATACTACCAAATGATATGCCTAGAAATATTATAAAAATCACCATTATACTAATATATACCTTTTTATATTCAAATTACTTATCTCTATTTCTAATCTAAATGTGATATCTTTTTTCATCAATTTACATGCTATATTCTGGCCTCTGGGCCAAGGAGGTTCTATATAATGCTCACTAATTTACTATTAATGATTAATATTGTATTAATAATAGATTATCTACTTTTCAGCATATAATTATCATATGAATTAATTATTTCCGAGTGTGATATAGTACAATAGAATTTGAAATATTGCTTTTACATAAAGCGCTCACACCTATTACCTTTTCTTTACCTCTAACTGAAACTGGCTAAATAGAAATTTGCATTATTAATTGCACATATTGAATTTATCCCTCTATTTCAATAATCCTGAACGGATCTCATAATAATTTCTTCAATTAACCCATGCCTCAGTTCTGCAAAATTAATGAATGGATTCATCTAATCTAATGGTATTACTTATGTTACCAATCTGAACACGTTGATATTTATTAAACTCAAGCTCATGCTTGCTTTTATTTCTCAAAATGAATATGACTATGAGCATTTGTGTAAAAGATAGAGCATCTGTGAGTAAATGGCAGACGAAATCTCCAACCCCCCTCAATGAATTAGCATCTATAATATACTTCAACATCATCTTCTTTATCTCCATTCTGAAATACATTTTACATTCTTTATTTTATCTCCTCTCTTATTAGGTTTTACACTAGACTCAATAAATTGGGACCTGCTTTTTGATGTTACTACCAGAGTTGTCCAAATACCACCCAATCTCCTTTATAGTTTAAATTTCTTACTATCAGTCACCAGCTGGTTAACTGCAGTTCATAATGAAGGGCTCAATCATCTCTTTTAACGACTCAAAGGTGAAGATCCACTGACTTGGACAAATTAGAACGATAATATCCTCGAGCGAGATACTCTGCATTATCAAAAAATAACGACACATTCATATTTCTTGCATACGTCTACCCTTCTATCATTTACACTCTAACAAGACTTGTCTACACCCAAGTTTATTACCTGACCTGTATACTCATTAAATCCTAAGGAAAATCTATCCCGGAATATGCACCTTCCCTTCACCAACTACAATGTTTGCATCTATAAAATACAATGAATATACTAAAGCATACTCATATTTGTGAATATCACATCTGGCTATATTAAACAGTGTCGCTAATATCTCCTAATATTTTGACTTATTCTTTGAGCCACTATCAGATAATTAACAAAGAGCTAACCTAGAAACGCTCTTGAGGTTTTCTAAGACCTTACAGCTTTAACATGATCATCGCTCCAGATTGTATTCGCATACCCATACAACACTTTCATATACGGACGCAGAAAACCTGGATTTTCATTTGGATGACCTACACCCAAACTACCGTCATCATTGTCGTAACAACAGATTAAACAATTTATTCGACAACTCCACTCACTAATTAGTTCCGATATAACTATCTAATAATCTCTCTCTCACTCTATATCTATATACATCATATGGATTTCACTCATCTGGGCCCCTGGGATACCGATAATCTCCAATATCGGGTTCTTATTTTTACATCTTTCAGGTTTGAAATATATTTCATATCATCTAACGGTAAATATCGAGGGTATCTATAGGCAAAGTCTCCAAATTAGCATTTATCATAGTACTTCCCTCAGAAAAACTCAACATTACTATATATTGGCACTCTCTGATCCCTTTCCCATACTATTGGAGACAGTCGACCTGTATACTTAGTGACAGGTCCAGCTGACTGACTTCGAGATTACTCTTACCTTTAAATTCAAATATAAATTTCATAATTATTTCATAACACACTTACTATTTTACATCTGCAGACTATTATTATATATATACCCTACTACTTTATACTTTTATCCTCCACTCTCATATATCTTCCTGCCTAGGTGAATCCACATCCTGTCTAAAACCTCATATATTACTAGTTACACTCATCCTTGCTATGTATATCAACGACATCTAACTTATAATTTATTTTCACACTTAATAAACTTTACCTCCTTTCCACTCTCACGTATCTTTACTTCTTTCATATCTCAAATTCTACTTTCAATCTAAGTCTTTGAGTGCAATTCGCCTTCCTTAAACAACACATTCTCTGCATTTCAAATATTATAACATAAGCAAGGGCATACTATTATCTACGATTAATTATCATCACCTCTTACAGTTTATGAGGCCTAGATTACCTAGAGTGGAGGCGGGAAATTATATTGAGCCGGGGCCTAGGGGGCTAGGGGCTAGGGGTTGCTCTATTTAGCCGGGTCAGGTGAGGCTAATGCTATATAAAATTAGAAAAATGATATATAAAACACTGCATTCACCCGTTACTATAACTTATAGGATGAAAATTAAATTTAATTATTCAAATAATTTGCGAAAATCATGAAACTCTATAATAATTTGAATACATTGAACTAATTCAACCCGAAATCTTTAATATTTCGAAAGAAATTATGTAAAAAAAATAATTGCATTTATTTCTAGAAGATAATAAGTATTGTATATAAAATTAATATATTATATATGTTAATATATATTATATATATATATTATATATACTATTCATATAATATTATATTAATATATATATATATACTATATTATATATTATATTTAATTATATATATATATTATATTATATATATAAATATATATATATATATATATTATATCTTATATATATATCTATATATTTTATATAAGAACTACATTTTAATTATATATTTGTTTTTTTAACTGATTAAATAATTTTTTAACCTATTATATAGAGAGGAATGCACTTGGATTCTTTTTTTTGTATTATTTTCATTATTTATGCTTAGTCGTTCATTTTATTACTAGTCATATACAAAATAAAGGGACTGTCAACAATAGAACTTCAGTTTTTAATTGAAGTCAATATATATTTAAAAGGAAAGCTAATTTTTCGTCCTGACACGCGATGACTATCTATTAGGCTAAAGGAACTTGATTTCTTATATTTGATCTTCATCTAGATTACAATAGTTAGTTGATTATTCGTTGTTTCTGCAATATTTACTTTACCTGGTTAGTTGTATTTGAAATATAATATTTGAATGTTTTCATGATTATATTCATTTTGTATAATTATCTTAACTTCACTCGGAGAGTCATTATGTAGTGTTACTATTTATAATAAATAGTGACAATAAATGAATTCCTCATTGAATTTTTGACGATTGAGTGTATCGTGGTGATTATTTTCTAGACATCATCTTATATTATATTGCTATGATATTTGATTATGATGTGGTACCTGATTAGTTTAAACCTCCACATTAGATCATTGATTATTAAAAGTCAGAATATTATGACTGTCTTGTGTAATGCTCTATATACTATGTATATATGTTTGAATTTATTTTTCTTCATTTGCAAAATTATGATTATATCAACTATATATGTTTATTAATTGCAAGTTATTTAGTCAAGGGGTAAATGTGATATTATAACATAGCTTTGGGGGAGATTTTCGTTTCGTTTAGTGGGTGGAGGTTTTAAGAATGTTATTTAAAGGGGAATTTGAAGTCTAGAGATATACACATTTTTTTATAGGTAATATTTGTATTTATAATCGAAATTCATAATTGTCATGAGGAAATTGGTATTAAAAATAAGGGATGTGTAGTTGCTATAAATTTATTTATTAGGGGGAAAGGTTGCTATATATAGTAAATTTATGTAACTCATATCTTTTTTATTTATTGCTTATTTATTAAAAAGTTTTTGTGAGTGAATAATTGGGAGTAGAAATACATTTTGCTCGTTTCTAATATATTATAAAACGTCTCAAATTAAAATTATCATTTACATAAAATATAACTTTATTTACTTTCTATTTTTCAATTAGCAAAATATTTAACATATAAAACAAATTATTCGGCTGCTAATGGAATTCACACTGTCCCCATACTGCAGTAACTATATATGGAACAACAGATTTTTATGCATATTTTACCCCACCCTTTTATTTAAACAATAGTTTATGGATATTAAGATTTATGTATGAATGTACATTATATTATTGTCTTCCACCTTACGTCAAAAGGATGATAGTCGATTTTACTAAACACTATATTTTACTTCTAATTCATTACCTTCAGTTCAGTAATACGATAGCAATGCTTTCAATCACAAACACTCTATCTATACCCTTCCTCGATACCTATAATAATCACATGGAATATACAATCACTTTGCACAATTTACTATATATAGTAAACCAACATTCAGATAAACTGCACTCTCCCTTCTCACACCGCAGTATCAATAAGTATTAATAATAGCGGGTATTTTTATATAAAAACTGTTCTGTACTTTCCACTTCCACCCTGACGCCTCCCTCATCATATGTCTGTCCAGTGTTTCGTTTAATTTATCTTTGCTTTTATCTCTCTTTTCTATAGGTATCCGTAGCGGCCAGGTGTTCGAGGGAAATTACCACAAGAGTACCACCAACCTTTACGTCGCCCTCGTAGCACATCAGGGGTGCTGTGTCTGCTCACCGAGTTTTTGTGTAGATATTGGTAAGGTATCCCAAGGCTAGTTCGCTGCGGTGCTTCCTCTTTCCCCCTGCCACCCCAAAATTTGAGGGTGTTCTCCATCTTTATTTCCTCGGGTGCTTCTTCGGGGTTAATTTGTCTTCTCTGCTGCGTACCTATACTCACTCGCTCTCTGAAATACTCACATACACATCTTCTCGCCTGCAATCTTATCCTGCTTGATCCATATTACTTAATTCTCACCTAACTCTCAACTCTGAAAGGCGCTTTTTTCCATGCCAGAAAAGCTATTCTAAGTGGCCTAAAAATAAAAAAGAGGTCTAAACTGGACGTTTTTCCGTAAATAAGACATATACTCACCTCGCGCTAGCGGAATGCAAGTTTTGGCGTTGTATATCCACTCCTTCCTCTTACTCCAAATCTTGCACTATAAGAGAGCTTTTTAGACTCCTGTGAGTGGTTGCGATTTAGACAACAACTATAAATATTACCTAAAAATAAATAACCATATTATCACCATTAACACAAACCATTAAAATATTAAAAATATTACATGTCTTGAATAGGTTCAAGAACGATAAAAGGGGGAATAATACCGATAGCATAAGGAGACTAATGTTAATACATTGAACATTTACGCTTTAAATGCACATTAATAGATGGAACCATATATAGATTTGTAAAAAGTAAATAAATATCAACATTAACAATATATACCTAGGCATACAATGACAGCATGAATTCAGCTTTTAGGCAATCATAAGGTGCAGTAATATACACATGCAACTCTCACTATATCATAATTTCAATCAATTGATAAGAGATGATCAGTAAAATATTCAATTATAACATATACTGAGTATAACATCGGCAAAATCTGGAATCCTTTATTTTCCATTTCAATAATATTTTGAAACGGTCGTAATTCTGAGTGGGATAACTCGTCCGGGATAAAAATGATTAAGATATTTCTGTTATACTCATCTTGCTTGTCGAGAGCTTTAGAATAACTCCAATCAAAATATTATCAACTAAACTAAATCGAATGTATAAATAAATAATAGTCAGAACCATAACTGATAAAAACACTGAACTTTGAATTAGAATAGTATCATAAGAAAAGTAAAAATCCGCTTCCTTTAGCTATGAAGAGGTCTCTATATGATATATATATATAGCGTAGTATTCCATATTAGCTTTCCTTTTTATAAAAGTTTATATTTCATCTAAAAACGTTGTCTTAAATAACATAATGTTGTATTATAATTTTGATGTCATTTTCAGTATAGCTGGTCAGGACACTAGAAGCTAACTAAACTAACTAAAATTAAAAGAATCGTATAGGAGCTTTCCTCACTACATTCTATAAAGTTATATATTAATATATATATTGATTATTATATATATTTGAACTAGCTTGTAGTTATGATTGTTACAAGATTCTCATTTCAGTTTTTTTAGAATTTTTTATTTATTATTTTTTATTTTTTTATTTAATATATAATTATTTTCTGAATTTATTTACATTATCTAACTCAATTTTAAATTTTAAAATGTGAATACTTAATATATATATATGTTGATATTGAAATTATCAATTAAGTATATAGGTTATTAATCTCATGTTTTATTAATTCATTTAAACTACAGAAATGACCATTTTACTATGTTAGAATTCTAATTTTTTTTTTTTGATATTAAAAATATTATAATGCTAGTATCTGATCACTAACATATGAACATTTATACGCTGTAGTATACTTATATTATAGAAGATCGTATGTAATTCTGAACTAATATAAGTTCGTATTATAAAGTTTTTTTAAAAAAATTACAAACATTTTAATAACTATATTAGTAAATATTATATTTTATTCAACAATAAAATTTTGAAAAAAATTTTTAAATAAAACGATATATATGTCGTATATATATATATATTATAATATTTAATATTAATAACTTAATAACTTGCTTTATATGTTCTTACATATATTATCATGTTTTTTTAATATTTAAATTTTTAATCTATATTTAAACGATAATTAATACCTTAAATTATATAGGGTGGTATACTAATTTGTAACCTGTGATGGAATGTACATTATGCAATGAACGCTATGATCGTGCTCCCTTAGGTCTCAACATCAATCCTGATATCTGAGTACCTTAAATTACTCTAATAATATAATACTAATATTATTAATAATATATTATATAATATATATATATTTCATAATAATATATATATATTAATTAATATATATATAATTATATATAATATATTATAATATTTATAATATATATATATATATATATTAATATATATTAATTAATATATCATATTAATATACTATAATAATATATTAATTATCTATATTATAATATATTAATTAAATTATTATGTATATTACATTAAATAAATTTATTAGGGGACCATTGAGAGATTTTTGAGAAAAAAATAGCTTAATTATTTTTGGTAATCAAAAATTTTTTACTTATTAAAATTGATAATATAATACTAAAAGGTATTATTAACTAATGTCCAACCTTGACTATATTTATTTATCCTTTTCTATGGAAATAAAGGTAGTAGGATAAATAATATATAATAAATTCGTAAAATATTATCTTTATGTTAAATAAACCCTAGGGGTAAGTGTACCGGAATACCGGGGTACCCGGCCGAATTCCCGAGCCGGGAAATTGACATGTTTTTCCTAGTAGTTTAACCTGAGTTTCCGGCCTGAGGCTAAATTATATTCAAAAATTCCAGGACCGGTAAACGGAATACTAATTATACTTCTTTGAGAATAATTAATGAAGTCGCTGGCATAGTTTTTTATTTTATATATAACCCACATACTATAACGTAAAACAAAAATCATAATTAATCAGCTTAGCTTAGTTAACTTCATACAGTATGGACAATACAAACCTTAACAGTATTATTTTATAAGATTTTAAAGTTTACTCAAATACCTATCAAAATATGATTTATAAGTTATAGTAATAAGTACCACTGACTTTTTCTTTTTTCTCACTCCTTTTTTAAACAAACTTAGACTTATTGCTGATTCACGAGCTTTTGACAGACACTATAAAATCATTTATATATAAAAAACTAAGTAACATTTGTTAGTAAATTTATTTTCATTTTTATTATTAAACGTCTTATACTACTGTAAAATGTATTTCAGGTCCATTGGCAAATCTAAAGTTTATTTAGCAATAATGCTCGTTTCTGTATAAAATAAATTACTTATTAACACGCTAAAACCTTTCTCTGTACATACTTAGGCTACTTTAAATATTAATCTGTACACTTATTCCTACCTTCAATAATTATGCATAATTTATCAAAAACTTTCTCTTTCTAAACTCTAATTATCTTTAGTTATCAGTATGAACATAAAGTCATTTGTATATACTATTGGGTTTACTATAGTACTACTACAGTTTTAACAAACAATTATATTCTTATATTGTTTTTGATAATATATATATCTTAATGATCCTTTAATATTTCTTCTTTTATATTCATAAATCTAAACTCTAATGCCTACACTTCAAGTCTATATACTTATTCTCTCAGCTGTTATTATACAGGCGTTTTGAGATCAATGCTGGAGAGCTCAAATATGTAGAATAATGAATGATATAATTGATTTTGCCTTATAGTTTCGTAACATATATATATTGTAGAAATATGTATGTTTGTAATATTATGTATTTATATTTCAAGTTTTATGCCATTTATAGCAGTTATCTCGCATAGCATTCCTATGTATAGCCTTGTTCTTAATATATCACCATTATAACTTGCTAGAGGTCTTTTCAAACAATCAATTTCACTTTGTTATGAATCAAAATATTTGTTTACTGACATAGTTAATGAAATCTTATGTGAATATGGCATAAGTGGGCTTGCAAGATGTGTAGATCCAAGTTCTTTGTATTTATTTATAAGTTCATTGGGGTGATCGTTAATTCAACCTTGTGAAATTCAATTCTTTAAAATCACTTTTATCATCTCCCTTATCTATAAAACACTTCACTAACTTTTCTATCTGTCATTTCAGACCGGTTTCTCACTTCGTCTCTTACCTGTTTGTACAAATATAAAACATCCTAAAGTACCTTATATTATCTAAACAAATAACAATGTCTTGGAAACTTCAGCAAAATACTAGTTTGCTTCACATAGATTTAAAGAAACGTGGGAGTTATCCTGTGATTTATGAACTCACTGCGAGAATTTTATTTCCTCCTCCTAGTTGCTCCATATATACAAGGGTCTCTCAATTACCGTCCCTTAGTATGGAGGTTAACGTTCTCTAATATCTGTGGGGCTCTGGTTATTCACCCTAGCTGATATGCTTTGTGATCAAGGTCGAGTATTCAAGAGAAAGAGGCTATTATTATAAACTGGATATCTACTACAACATCCAACTATGAACCACTCATAAGTTTTGAGGCGCGATGTTGGTCTTTAATTTAATGAGTCTTAATAATCCTTTATCTACTCGGTAAATTATATCTAGATTTGCATAGCATCAAGAGGAATCAAATAAATCAAAATGGAAGAGAAACGTCTGTCTATTAATCTAAAACAGACACAAATAATTTTTCACTGATCTAAAAAAGGACTACGAGGATCAAATGAAAGGAGATCAACGAACGCTCTTCATCAAATTAGCGCACACTGGATGTATAGAGCGGCGTGTTGGTGTCTGCGCACGGGGAGCAGCGTGTAGGCTCGCGGGCGCTTACACCTTTGGTTTTTCTGGTCGACACAACTCGTAGGGTGTCTTACCTCCAGGTGTGTCGGCCATCTGCGAGTGCTTGTATTTTCTTATTTCCCTTTGGCGAATCTCGCTCTAATTAAAATCAAACAGTGTACATAAAACGTGTAAGTAAATATTTCTGCTTTACATCGGGCATTTTTCATCATCTGTGTTATTACTGCTGGGCGACTGAAAATTTAACTTTTCTATATCCATCACTTTTATTTCTGCAAGGGGTCTAGAGATAATCATCACGGTTATTTTTACTGCTAAAGTGGATAGAACTGTTAGCGTGACAGAACTGACCCTGCGATTTTCTGAAATAGGGCTTTTCAATATCCCGTATGAGGTTGTGGATTTGTAACAACTGATAATTAAAATAAATAATACCAAAGAACATAATAATCGCTTAAAGAACTGGAAGATCTATGTAAGAAGTCCGTCGAAATATTCCCTCGTTACATACTCTTCTTTAAAACTATAGAACATTCTAGTTTCCTTCTGAAAAAATACAGGCATCTTAATATTGAAGTTTTAATTGATTATAAACTAGAAAATCTATGTAGTATCTGTCTCAATCAGTTCCAAGTTTCCCACTGTTATATTACGTAATCTCTCCATCTCTGATAAGAGTGATCATGGTTTATGTTAGAGGCAATAAAGGAATTTTACAATTATGTTATCGATAATATCCAAAACTAGAGATGATTTATAAAATATACAGTGAGCAAACACACTTGAGAGGTATGTTGAGTGGAGTTAAACAAACAACAGTAGGCAGTTTTGATACCCTTAAATATTCGAGTATGTTATAAATAAAGTCAGGGTGGGCACGCCCGCTCAAGTGTGGCTAGTTGGGAAATGAGGATTAAATTGAGTTCTCGTTCGTAAAATATGTTGCACGGACTCTTCCTCTCTCTCTCCTGTCCTTGATAGTTTCATGAAATCTCTGTTATCAAACTACGCTATATAGCGTACTTAATCCTTACCTCGCACTTTATTTACAAAATAATATTCAATATATTTACTCAGTTCTTAAGAATAATCTAGCAATAAGTCCGCACGTCCTAGCTAACATTTTCTCCTGTACTAATAATGTGTACGACTATTTATCTCAAAAGATTATATTTAATATTCAAACAATATACTAAATATGTATTAAAATTCAATCTACTGCCATATATAAAAATATATATTATTTATTAAATATCTATATTTATAAATTTGAAATAAAATTTGAATGGAATAACAAGTAATCACCTATATGCAAGTAAATTTTTCCTATATAAATTCCTCCTCACAATGTACCGTACTTCTAAAAGTTTGAACAATAAAGAGATCTTCAATAATTAATTACCTTATTATAATTTCTAAAAAGAATTTAGCAAACTTAATACAAACATATTAATAAAGTCAGCTATGGCTGACTTCTACTTTTTTGCCATTACACACATACAAAATTAAATTTTTCACTTACCCTTAAGTAATGGAATTAATCTGATCAGGCCTTAGAACTAACCTTCACCTAGGAAATCCCTGTTGGAAATATTCGCTCTAATAACCCTCCAATTTTTCCTGGGTGCATCGCAATAAGATTGCATAACTACATTGTGTTCCCTCGTATGAGCGGTATTAATAAATTTTTCTACCATTTTTAATGAACAAGTTCAACGAAAATATTCAGAATTATGTTTCCGGTTGGATAGGAACTTGGGCCAATAAGTAATCTAAAAGTTGAGTAACATTCTCGATGGGTGTAGACTCCTGGGAAACTCTAGCTTACTGCTAGTACGCGAGGAAGTAAGTCTTCATTAGTGTTGTTAGTTGTGATTTAAGGGTCATTGATTCAAATTGTAAATTTCTAGTCTTAGGGAGAGGATCACCATCCCTCATGATAAATACTTCACTTTTATATCAGGGCTTCTCTTGCGATCTATATCGCGCTATAACTCTTATTTTGGGTGGCTCTTGTTACTTCCTCGCTTTCCATGTCTGAAAAATACAAGATATCTTTCTCTTTGATCCTAACACAAATTTTGGGGCCTTTCCAGTATTCTCTTCAATGAGCTTTTTCCAAAATATGGTCTCAGTTTCCAGCGCGTAAGTAAGCAGTTGTGACTAAGGATTCATTACAAGTTATACGTTCCCAAGTAAACTTGTGTAAAGATAGTTTAGAATAAAATACTATTTGTGTAATTGTTCACCTCTTTCGATCTTATTAGTTAAGGCGCATAGTTCATGAAAGAAATGATCGGTTCCG
The DNA here is from genome assembly GCA_015478945.1 of Trachelipus rathkii. Lineage (NCBI taxonomy): Eukaryota > Metazoa > Arthropoda > Malacostraca > Isopoda > Trachelipodidae > Trachelipus > Trachelipus rathkii. The sequence goes on from JABUQX010079525.1 coordinate 38,414, forward strand.
CAGAATTGTCTTATATATTTGTTATTACCGGGGTAATTCTCGGCTTAGCGGTGCACCCTGGGTAAATCTCTTATCATAATTATTGACCGGGTACATCCCACCTATTTAAAAACTCGGAAATAAAACAAAATATTATTGGTCACTCAAATTATTTAATTTGAAATATAGTAAAATATCCAAATAAAAAAATAAAATTGATTATTTTAGTATGTTTATATTATTTTTTGTCCATAAATCTTTATAACATAAGGATAGTAATTCAGGATTTAAAAAATATATATTTTTTTCATTTTCCTTCTGTTTAACCTCTAATCATTTTGTGTAAATTTCCAGCTAACCCCCGGTAGAAAACCTCCGGTTCTAGATTTTTGGCCGGGGTCCATATGGAGGTGGATCCAGGGGTGAGCCTATGGGGCGAGTGCCTCCGGATCGGTATTCCTACTTACATGTCCCACAAGATATCACACAGAGATTATACATTACACTTTAAAGTATATATTATTAGTCACTTTTTAACTATGTACTTATTATTTTTATAATATACTCCAAACTATATATCAATAATTAAATTTCCTAAAGCTAAAAAGAATAATAGCTCTTCTCATTTAAATATAGGGTTAAAGATCATTCTAGTAGTACACAATTAATTATACTCCTAGCTTACGAGCAATAGGCTCAAGGGAATATTATTAAAATAAAGTTATAAGAGTTTGATCAGTAATCATAGGAACTCAGAAAACTAATTATTAAATTTTATAAATTATCTGAACTAATTTAAAATAAGTACTAAATTATAATAAAGACTTAGTATTTAAATATAACACGATAAAATCTATTTAAGATCAAATTAATGCACAGTAACATCAAGAAAATAACAATAAAACTCTTCCTAATGTTTATATCCCAAGTGAGTTCAAGGTATAGTATATATTTAATCAATCTAAAATTTAAATTACACAAGATTTAGTAATATATATATAACAATTTAGTTTATTTAGTCTAAGTTATATTTTATTAATATTATATCATACATAGGCAGTAGTATATATATATATTTAGAAATAAACAACAACTAACCAATAAATCTATTTAGTGAGTTTCTAAAATTTCACTTTTTATATAAAAACACTAAATATATTTAATTAATTAAATTCAATAATATTGGGAGAGGTACCACAAAATATAATCAACCATAACTACTCAAATTCAACTGGTCACTGTATTATATAATACTAGAAAGTGTAAGTTATAGTAGAAGACTGTGATAGTAGTCGATAATGAAATGTTGCAATCACAAGTTATACCTATATAGTGTAGTTTGACTCAAAGTATCTAACAACTAGGAGCAAACCCCTGTTGTATATCCCCTTTGTATTTTACTTATATTATTTAATTATAATAAATTATTATTTCTTAATTTATTTACAGTGTAATTAGGGTTTATTAGAAGATAGTAAAGTTAGTAAAGTTAAATAAAAGTGCAGGTACTTTATTGATAATTAAGTCGTTATAACGTAATATCCTATAGTAGTTATATAAAACTTTTATGTGTTGTTATCTTGTTTTTAAATATGGCTATTAGTGTGTGCGCATTGCCGTATGTAATGAACACGAAACTACTCAAAGTGGTACTCGTATTGTACCCACAGATATAGAGTAGTACATAGTATAATAAGGTAAAGGAATTTTTTCTTTCTTTTCTTTAGAGAATCTTTTATCTTTAAGTATCATGAGTAGGGTTAGCTGATTGTAAAGTGAAAGTAAAACTAATTAGTTCTAAAGAAATTAGTAGGGGTACACCATAATAATGATTTAACATAGTATCTTTTTTTAAAATGTTTATATTTAATATCATTTTGAAACGTGCATGTATTTAATTTAGTGGAAAAAGAAACTTTTAATGACTTTACATTTGTTAGCTGTAGATTCGATTATAACACGTTCTAAAGAGCTTTGAGAGATGAGTTAACTTTGCCTGTTTGTGTTGTAGGGGGTGGGGAGAGGTTTTTTAATCGTATGAAATGATGCGTATTGTTCCGCATATTCGAGGCTTATAAGTAGTGTAGTGGGTGTGGTAATGTGTAATATAAAGTAATCTTTGTTGTAATTCACTGGTTGGGTTTTAGATTACATTAATCATGTTGAGTGGGTAGTTAAGGATAAAAATAAAAAATATTGGGAGCCAGGATGGTGAAAATAGTGTGAGTTGCTATCAAATTGCGATAGATGATTAAGAAGTGCGGTAAAAGAAGGTACTGAGCATAAGTTGGTGTCAGATAATATAAGGTAGATAAACATGAATCAGTGAGGTGTTAAGCATGGAGTATGTGAATAAGTGAATGTAAATGTGGAAGAGTACAATGAGTTTGTGAGAAGTAAGCGAGTATTGGATTTTGTATTCATCTAATATTACATGTGTCTCACTAATAATAAATGCAGAGTTTTTTTAAGAGAAATTACAGCTGGAGTGAGTATATTTCTGTTATTAATTTTATTATGAGAGCTAGAGGCTATATTAGAAAATGTGTGTGGTATAATGGAGATAGATGATGGTAGTGAGTTAAGGAAGTTTAATGATAAGGTTTTGCATATTGGAAGTTTAACTTTATATTTTAAAATAAAAGCTCAGATTATGAAAAGGTCTATAGTAGAGCCACACGAAAAGAGAAAACGCTATGTTGAACTTTACGTTTATAGGTTATAACAAGTTCTGTGAATACATTTAAACTATATAAAAAAGATATATATACAAATGAATCAATGAGAGAGTATGTAAGAAAATTATAGGATTATCTCGTTTAGGAATTAACGATAAGTAATAGCCGAAATGTAAGAGATGTTCAAGGTTTTTTGCTTTTGATAAGACGTATAAGAAACTCTCTGAGTAGACGACTATGTAAATAATGCTGATTTTATTTTTTAAAAACGTAACAAAACCTTTTTTAAAGTCAAGAACAACTCAAGGAAAAACATATTTTATTGTGATCCGCACGGTGCAAGCCTAATCGCGCTATTAGTTGGTGTCCTTGATCTGTCTGGACGCTCCCCGCACTAAGGGACTCGCTAAGTGGTGGTGGCTCTCCGCGCACTCTCTTAGGGCTCTGCCCTTCTCGAGAATTAAGTATATATGTGAAAGGTTTTGGTAGCGCCGACAAGGAGTCGCACCAGAAGATACTGGTGGACTCAGGGGCACAGGGAGTCGAGGTAGTATAAGTGGCGGACTAAAGAAGCGGAAGGCCCAAAGGTCAGAGGCTGGCTGTCTGGGGCCCCCTGAGAATGATTGGAAGAGTGGGAAACGTTTTATAAGTTCCATGTTCTCTACTAAGAATTAAAGTTAATGCAAATAGTTATTGGAATTAGTTAATTAATATATTATTGATACGATATATTTTTATCCTTTATCTTACGTATAACTATAATGTCATCATAAGAGGTAGGTATAATATGTAAGAGGTGGTTATTTATAAATTAGAGTATGGTGATTACAAATAGGGGTATAAGAGGCTTTATGGCTAGTGTTGATGGTGTTGGTCGCGTAGGTGTTAAAAATAAAATGTAAATCAGTAAAGTGTAACCGGTATGGTTAGTAAGTAATATGCACTGGTGGATGAAATAATAATATTAATTTTACTTAAAAATGTAGAAGTAGTAGTAGTGGTAAATAAATACTATTTGATGAGTAAATGAAGTGGATGGAGCGCACGAGTAAATGCGATTTGTGTTAGAATCAGACAAACATTTATTAGTGGAGAATAGATTGTGATGTATGTATAGATATGAAGTGATTGTGTGTTAAGAAATAAAGGGAGTATTTGATGTGAATAAAGATAGAAGTTAGCAGCTAACATAGTGTATATTTAGTAAACAGTGGGGAGTGGATGAGGAAGAGCAGGAGTGTAAGAGGGAGAGGACGGAGAGAGATCCACACCAACGGCATAAAGTGTGTGATGGTTTACACGGCAATGTGCCGGTAATAGTCAAGTACTCATTTAATGAAATTCTAACACTCGTATGTGAAACGACTCATTGGTGGGAAAATCATATCTACATCGAGCAATCACCTATCAAAGTCGAAAAGGCGAAACAACGACAGTTGTGTCTCTAATACACACACACCCCCATTGTTAGAAAGTCAAACGGACGAAGAACAAGGCAAACCCACAAGTATGGGAAGCAAACTGGACGACACAAGAAGCGTAGTTCACCCATATGCAAAAGAAGTGGTGGACCGCAGTGCTAAGCAAAGAATGATGACACACAAGAACTGATCGAAGAGACTAGTGTCACTCTCGAGTGTACAGTGTTAGTGAGTAATGACATAAATTCGAGATAAGGAAAATATCGAGAATAGGTCAAATAAGGAGAGGGTTGATGTTTAGATGGGAAGTAAGTTTTAGATGTATTTCAAAAGTAAAGTGACTACCATCTGGGATATGAGTACAGCGCAGTAAGTATAAGGAACAAAGGTGGAGTGAGAGCCATAATAGTATAAAATTAAAGTAAAGTAAGTTGGTGAATACATACAAATGTAAAGTAGAGACATTATGAGTTGCTGCAAAGCGCCTAAATGTATACGAGTAGGACTGGCGAGCCGCGTAAGAAATAACGTTGAGACGTTATTGTAAGTCGTCTCAACTGGAGATGAGTTTGTAAGAGTTTTTTGTATGAACTAGGAAACTGATGACGAGTGAGGGGAAGCTATGTCTCAGAAATAATTGTGTGGAGAGGAGGTATTTTAATTTCGAAAGTGATGATATGAAGCATATGAATAAGGGATCCAAACCCGATTTTTTTCTTTTTTTATTCTTGAAAACATTAATTAGATACTTCATAATAAAAAGTGGAACAGTAAAAGTGAAAGGATTCTTAATGTTTTAGTGTGCTGTATGAAAGCTACGTAAGTTGTTAGTTTAGTAATGTGTTAAGTTGAGTAATCGTTGAAGTAAGTTTTAACTAAAGGAATAAGTTACTTGAGTAGTATTTGATACAGTTAGTTAGAGTAAGTAGTAGGATAATGTAGTGATGTGATAAGTGGTATTTTGTGATGTGAAGTGAATGGTGTTAGGTTTTTTACATAAGTAAGAAGTGCTCCTGTGCATCCTAGTATATTTCGTATTTTGTGTGGGTGTATAAGGTGATGAGTGGTAAAAGTGGTATTGTTGCTAGGTGGTGTTTTCTTTCTTGTGTGCGTTGGCTAATAGAGTATATATGTCTCTGGTGAATGTTTTTTGTGTACCCCAAGTGGCACAGAAAAACAAAGAAGTGCGCGAGATAAGGTCTATGAATTTGAATCTCACAAGCGTTTTGTGTCTCTTGGCTTTACTTAGTTCCCTAACGGTTCTCCTAACAGCAGACTGGTTTTTTGTTGTTTTACTAATTTCCTTATCCAAATCCATGTATAGAGTGTGAAAAAGAAGTGAAGTAGAGTTATGAATTGATTGATAGGGAGTGGGAAATAATTTGGAACCTCATTTTACTAGGTATAGTGAAAATCGCAGAAGTGGAAATAACACACAACTAGAAAAAAGTAGCAATATCCCCTTCCCGTTTCTGCTATGTTTTGTTGATACCGTTCATTTATTATAATTAGGTTATTAATATTTTTTCTATTGTAGGAGAAAGAGTTTCTAATTGGAGAAATTAGGTTAAAACAAATTATTATTGTAAATCTATAAAATAAAGGGAGAAGCAGTACTACTTAGTTAATAGTATAAATGTTTGATATCGCATTAATTGGGTAAGTAGGTGTAACACACTTTTGGTGTTATAGTTACTGAGCTGAGTTGGTGGGTTATTTTGGAATAATACCGGGTAAAATAAATGGAACCGTCAAAGTTCTGAGCCGGTGGTTTTTAGTCTTAATCACCCTTAAGGTGAATATACCTTTGGTTTCTCCTTCCGCGACTTAAAAACTCCGCTCTATAAAACCCATGCTTATCCTTTTATTGGACTAAATTTTTTTTTATTTCTTCTCTCTTTTTGGTGGAAACAAAGATCAGTGTGCCGAAATTATTGTTCCGACATATGCCTATGCAAAAATAACGCCTACGCAAGACATATTTACAGGTACACTATTTTACTATTATTTATATGGTTTCTTGTATATTATTAGTTTCACACCTACCGATTAATAGCACAGGCTTTAAAATAATAATATTCTTAATAAATTCCGAACAGTAATTGGGGAGAGGGGTTTGAGCGTACTCCACTTTTGGCCGGGTGAGTGCAGTTCTAAATTTAACTGGTTTTTAATATTCACTTCTTATCTACTTATTAATTTATTATATCAATAAATATTTAAATAATTTTGTTAAACTTACATATAAAACTTACTTTCACATCCAATAATATCAAAAACTTCCCGTTAAAAGTAATTTAATAAAAAAATGTCTAGATGTGTTAAAAAAAACTCAGATAATATTTACTAAAGGTAGGAATCCCCGCTTTACCCTCTTCTCGAACTTTCTATCACATAGCCTATGGATCATCTAATCTAATATTGAAAAGTGGTAGCATCTTTTTTTACTTACCACATCTTATTCACACCATCTCTCCGCTTCTCACATCACACTCTCTTTCTCTCGTATAAAATAACTAACGTAAGTTCTTAATATACCTATTGAAGAGTTGAAGGTTAACTACTAGTAATGAATGGTTTTTTAATAGATAATTTAGCTAAATGAACACGGGACCAACTAGATGGTTATCTCTAAAGTTATCATTATCGCGGCCATATAAACAAGATAATATTAATATCACGTCGGGGGTGTTTGGTTGGAATCGGGTTAACAGGTGTAGGCGGGGAGAGTGGGATAGGAGTTCACTTTTATAATTTCAAGGGGGTTTTTAGTCATCGAAAAAATGGCACAATTTATACCTCTTTTCAATGTTTCACGATACCATAACATCCCTCGGGGAGTGTACGAACTGTAAAAATTAAATCACAAAATTCGAAGACTTGAATATTTTTATAATTCTGACACTTTAAATTTTACTGAGCTTTGGGAAACATTTATATTCAAAAAGGTGAAATAAAAATAGATGATACTATCATTTGTGGTTAAGATACCACACTATATTTCTAACATATATATATTAAAAATATTAAATTTTTTCATCTAGTATTTTAATAGCTAAATTATTAATGAAAACTTTAGGTGTAGTATCTAAATTCCTTTATTTTTCTAAGAAGTGCTTTTTTTATTTGAGAACTCAGAATGCGCTACTCTGAAAAGTCTTTCTTTCAAAATTTTTTTTTTGTATATTATTTATTTAAAATTAATTATTATTAGAATACTAATTTATTCTCAGAAGTATGGCAACGGGTGTCTCAGAACCCCCGTCCTACAAACCACGGCGGCCGGGCTTCTGAGCTCAACTCATCGACGCACCAACACCAGCACATCCTTCTAAAAAATAAAGCTCGATCTCATGGTATCTCAGCTTTTAATTAAAACGTTCTCGAATACTTTGTCTAGTGATATGCAGTCAGGGATTTTCGTTGGTTACATGAAGTTGGTAACCATCAATAAATATCTTCTAACCAAAAAAAGAAAATACATAAATAAATATAACATTTAGTTTTTTAATATTTTTGATTTATTTTGGAAGGAGTGGAAAAATAGTTTCTATTGGTTCATTTGGTGTTCCATTAGTGCATTTAGATTGGATAAATAGGCGTAGGTAACAATACTCGAAAGTGCTTCAGAAAAAATTCACGCCAAAATATTATATAAAACATTTGGAAATATTTATTTTCTTTCTTGCTGCGGACACATTATTTGAAAGCTTATTTTACTGGTACATTAAATTTTTTTTCTTCTGGAGTAGAAGTAATATTATTCCTCAAAAAATAGCTCATTTGTTTTCGCGGCTTCGATACTTTATCGCTAAATTTTTGGTATCTACAGTGTTACTAATAGAAACATACAAGAATTCTCTACATTTTAACTAATTCCAATAAATATTTATTATGCTTCCAATGAATTAATTCTCTATTCGGGAATTAGCTTTAGACCTTTAAAATCAAAATTAGACAGGTTTTGACGTTTGTTAATATTTAAATGTTTTTGGTTGTTTTTGTCTGATGAACTACCTAGTTTTAGTTTTTTGTGGCATATTTTGCATCCTATTAAATAAAATTTTGTACTATATCATTATTTAAATAATTAAATAAATCTTATACTGAATGATGGCTTTAAAACAATTTTAGGTGCGGTTTATTATTATGAATATCTATGTATAATCAATTACATGAATAAAATCTTTATAATTACTATATATATATATATATATAGTATATATTAATATATATTATATATATATATACTATGGGGTTTTTCCAAGCACCCTTCCATGGATTTAAATAATTCACCAGAGTTTCAAAGAGCAGTATAGGTAAATTACTAAATATCTACAGTATTAGTAAAATACTGTTATTCATATGTGTTAAATAGATTCTATATAGTGATATCAATAATTTCATCTGCTTGGTAGATGCCTACTGCACATTGTCTTATAAACGAGTTAGACGTACTTGTTTGTCAGTATGATTATTATATAGTATAATATTATATATTCAGATGATCCTTGGTCACGTAGCGAGGTGTAATTTATTTATAATTATGATGGCTTTCACTTTAATTTCATTTTTTTAGCATTTCCTGCGGCAATAAAATTTGGGAAGCTCTCACTTAGACTAACACCGGATTTTGTCTGGTGCGGGCATTATTTTCTGGGTCGTTTGCCTTGGACTCTTCCCGGGCCCAATTACCCGTGGTTTCCTGCCGGTGGAATTTGCTGGGAAAAAAATTTTTTTCCTTTTATACCCCCCCCAGGAGCCAAAACACAACAAAAGACAGAAAAGGCCATAAGGTTTATGCCCCCCCGCACGTCAGGGTGGTTCTCCATTTTTATTACACCCTCACTGTCGATTTAAATAACAAGAAACCAAAGTTTCAAAGCAAGTGGTATGGAGCAAAGATTAGAAAACTGTTTTCCGATATACCTTCCTTTTCTGGGCAGACAGAGATCCGGACTCCACCCGTGTAGAGCCTTTCTCTGTACATCTGCTTTATTATAATATCAATAACGGCGGTAACGTCATGTTTGTCCTAAATGAATGTTAATCGAGTCCTGGTGAGAGGTGAAATTTTTCTTTTGTACTTATTAATTTTTTGACATACTATTATTGTTGCAAACATAGCATGTTGTGCCCTATTTCGGCCGTTCTCACTTTTGTAACTTATTTGATAATGGTTTGATGACTCTCACTTGTTACCCTATAATACAAGTTGAATAACCCTACAAGGTACAGTAATATTAAATTGTAATCCGTACATGTAGGTCCTTCAGCTAGTGTATTCCAACCAGCCGTCATGTTCTATTTAAATACCGAGTACTTAGGTTGGGGTCAATTTGAGTTTCAAACAACACACAGTGATTCTTTCGAAGGCAATATATAAGAAAAATTGTTTCCGAGATGCCATCTTTTTCCTGGAAGGTGGGTCGGACAATAGTGGTAGAGCCTCTGGTACATTGTCTAACGGCGACGCGCGCATTGGTCGATGGTTCGAGTCCTGGCGCGACGTGAAATTTATATTCGTTCTTATTATTGCAAATTTGCCGCAACAAACATGTTTGTGCCCATTTCGGCGTTCATTGACTTTGGTTGGTTGCTCCTGTAACCCAGGAAGCACCCAAGCAGAAATGCCAAATGTAACCGCCCAACAGATTTTTTGCAATAGGTGATTATTCCACACCAAGGCCAGCCTAACCAACTCCTCTCCGTACAGAAAAAAAATAATATTATTAGATAGGTTGGAAACACCAACGGAATCGGTCCCATCGAGTTTCTCAAATTGCAAGGGTAGGAAATAAAAATTATCGGCTGCATGTCATCAAAATTATGGAAAAACTGATAATACCGCGATAAATTAGGGGAAATTCCTTCTTTTTCTGATATATAAAACGAAACAGAAGATCAAAGTAGATTCTCTATTTTATGTTTTTTTCAGTACTCCGTGCTCCTTACATTCTCACTAGCTTTCAATTAAAGATCTTAAAAATCGACTGGGAACAGGTTGGGGTTTCAATCAACACTGGATCAGTTCTCTTTGGAGAATCAAAACTGTTGAACAGGCCTCTGAAAGTTAAAAAATTTTGGCCCAATATTTTAATTGGAATCTTTTTTCTTAAAACAATTCCTGTAATTTTAACTTATAAAAAAAAACTGACTGGCCTTGTTTTAGGGCCATCCTAGTTCAGGTTTAGCTAAATAACTTACTTGTTGAACCTTCTTCTGCAACAATTAGAGTTCATCGTTCTGTTGTATGTAGCCTACCACCATTATACCGTGCCAGAATAATATCTTGACTTTTAGGTGTAGCTTAAGGAGGTAGCTCTGAAATGCCTCCGCAATACACGCCATGGGGAGTGACTATCCAAAATCACTCGAATGCAGAAAGAGTTGCTAATGGCCATATGTGTATGCTCTCAACACAGCAGGTTGTAAAACTTTCTCGCACACAGACTCATCGCTTCACTTTTTTTGTTCCTAAATAGCGGGACTATATTAAATTGTTTTTCAGTAATCTACATATACCGTTCTCCATTTTTATCTCAAAAAGTCTCTAGTGATTATCTAAGAGTAGCAGTGAAGATCTAGTTAAGTGATCTGTTTTCTTGATATGCCCCTTCCTTTTTCGTGGGAAGGGTGTCAGGTACGTGCATGGTATGCATAACAAAGGTTTACCAGAGCTTTCTGTACCATATGTCTTATATAAATACGGCGACGTAGCTCGTTGGTCCGATGAAGCTTCGAATTACATGGCGTCGTAGTTGTGAAAAATTTTTCTTTTGTACCTTAATATTTAATTGCAAATTTTGTCGTCAACAAGCTATGTTATTAGTGGTATAGCAACCTCAATTTTTGAACAGTATTTTTTAGGAGTAATTGGTATATGTTCCTGTAATAACCCGGAAACAAACTAACCTATAAAGCATAATGCCCTAAGGTTGAGTAAAAAAGGTTTATATGCAGTTTTAATGGCTTTGGATTGATATAGCTAGCCTGCTATTTTATTATACTAAATTATAGGACGTATATAAGAAGCTATTACAATGCCGCGGACATCTAGAAGCTCAAATTAGATTAGAAAATCTGTTCCGAGTATGCCTATTCTATTTTTATTTCCATGGGATGGTGGATATTAATATCTTAAATATTTAAATTCAAATTTTTATAAATAAAAAATTTATATAAATAGCATATCAACAGCTTACATTACTATATAATCAAAATAATTCACTATTTTTCTTTTTAAATGTTTAATAATTATATATAAATTTCGACTAGACATTGGCGTACACATGGGTTTTTTATGACATCCTAATGCTACCCTCCGCTTATTCTGCTTATTAGCCAAATTTGGAAATTGGTTTAGTGCCTTTTCCACGGTGGTATGGCTTGAGAGGTAGGACGTATGATTCATATATGACGTTGAGGATATTTATTCCCGCCGAACTATTTTCTTTAGGAAAAAGATCCTACTCCAGGAACTTAACTTCAATCTTTCGGGGAACTTCTACTAACCTGATCGGGACATAGATAGAAATAATTTAGGGATTCCACTCCCTTATTTAGGAAAAAAGGTTCACAAGGCCTCTTGAAAGGGTTTTTTTACAAATCCCATTAAGGCTTTTCAATATTGGATGAATCCAGGTTTTAAGGTCTCATTTCAGGCCCTCTAAAAGGTTATGATAGAAACTAAAATAAATAGTATATTTTGATTTAAGGGGTAATTAAAATATATATACTACGGAGATCTTATGTATAGAAATTACCATCTTAATTACAATATCATTGAACTAAAGTATAATGGCCCTAAATAATAAAAAGCATACCGAGTGACTCTCTATACTATACCATCTACAATTATTATTTTAAGAATTATATAAATTGCACGAATTTTTTTATAACTTTCAGACGGTTTAACTATTTTTATTTTTATTATCCTACTTCAGTTTCTGTAACTTAATACTATCACTAACATCACTATTATTCTCATTATTATATTAATATTTATTTTTATTTATTAAATTAATTAATTTCGAGTTAATATATTTTTTTTTTATAAAACAATCATTTATGAGAGGCTGTTTAACTTATTGTTCTCTAAGAGAGAGCGTAATCGATTATTTCGTATTTTCACTTATAATTACTTAATTTAATAATTATATATATTATTTTTATGAGTATTAATATATTACTGTGCTTTTTATCCGATAATATTCAAGGGGGTTAGACAAAACCATCTGGGCTATTAACAATTAACATAATTATTACTAATATATATATATATATAATATGATATATATATATATATTAATTCATATATATATTTAAAATATTATTAATTTACAAATATCATATATATATATGTAAATATTACTAATATTATATATATATTAATATAGTAAATATTACTAATTTAAATATAATATATAGTAGATATTACTACTGGAGACATCAATAATTATATTACCATTAATCCTTCTCACACGTCGTCCAAACGTATACTAATATTTATCTATCATTTTATTACCAGACTTTCGGCTCCGGCTCAAGTTTCTAGCGTTTGATAAATAATGATAGCCTGCCTACACCTCTCGGTATATCGGTGCCCCGTCTAATCCCCACTTTTTTCACATCATTCAAATAAATTATCATTTTTCTCTTCTTCAAAATATACATTTTAAATACCCAATAATAACTAACTCCGGCTCTCAGGCTCCTGGCTCCGGCTAACGGCTCCGGTCATCCTTGCGCTCCGGCTTAACCAGACTAAGGTTTCTGACTACTATTTTATAATTTTGTTACTAAGTAATAGTTATTCTGGATTTAAAATAAATTTTTTCATAAATTTAAAAATATTAATATTTATTTCGATAAAACAAATTTCCCATATACTCGGTTAACTTCTTACCGCTTCCCCGACTCCGGAGTCGAATCTACCGATCTAAAATGGGTTAAAATTTTGCACTTATTTTTTGATAAATTATTGTTTTTCAAGGTTCTTAGTTCAATCAGACATATGTCTGACATATCCATTACTTTTTATCTTCTTGAACTAAGAAAGTTAATTTAATTACATTTGCGGTTCGATTATTCGAGGAACAACAGGTTTTCTCATATCCGTTTAGCTACACGGATATCGGCTGGTTCCTTTTCTCGACCTATGACCCGGGCTCACTCGGGTCTGCCCCCGGACCTTTCCGACTTCGGTCTTCGGGGTGCTTTTCGGATCCCTTGGCGTACTCGGGAATATGGAGATTCTTGAATTACAGGTTATTTGCTAAAGTGATCTCACTAAGGCACTATGACAGAGCCAACACGTCTTCATGGAAGAATGTAGATTTGTTTTAAGTGTGAGGATTCACCAGAGTTGAGTGGTTCAATTGAATAATTGCTCAATACTCCTCCATGTTGATACGCGGAGGCTTTCTCGACATGCGCGCACTCCAGGCTTCAGATCCGGTTCTCGCGGATCCTCTCCTCGATACTTGGATTGCGTTGGAAGGAGTTATTTATTGTGGTAATGTCTACTTCATATTCCCAGGAAATATGTTCAGCACGGGATATAGCGATTGTTTTAAACCAACTCCATTGGACCCATTTTTTTCCACTCCCTTTTCCTACACAGCCATATAATATTCCTCGAAAAACAAATAAACAAAAGTCAATATACACCACTTGGCGAAGCGAGCGCGCACCTACTCACGCCGACAGGAGCTCGTTGGAAGCTCTTCCGCCTACGTATAACGGGACGTTCGCGCTACTGGAACTCGCGACTCAAGGTATACATTCTGTGGAGGGTACTATTTGGGATATTATCGAAGTGTGTTAAGGGGCTTTTCGACCTTGCGCCAGCGCGCACGCACTCATACTCTCTGCCGGGATTTACCATTATTAATGTTTATACATCTACAAATCAATAGATTCTTGTGAACATACACTTGAGAAACATTCATCCACGCCCCCACTTCTAAGGCACCGGGGAATACGGCCCGGTCCGGATCCGGGAACACCCGGCCTCCAGACTGGCACCTCGAGTCATCTTTGCTTCGGCCTCTCGAGAACTCCGTATCTTCATTCAGAGAAGAAATGTTTCGGCTGCAACGCCTTTAATATCTACGAGTATTAACTTGTCTCGAGGACAACTCGTAACAGTCTCCTGGGGCAATAAATAATGTGTTACCCTTTGGTGAGAGGGAAATAATTTTTCGAACCAAATAATATTCATTACCCAGCCGATCACCGGCTAAGGATGCCCGGCCTCCACAAGATCGAGTTCGGACTAATCACGAATGGCTCACGAAAGATTCCGACTCTAGGAGTGTCATAAATCTGACAACTATTTGGTGAGAATTGTTGCGGTTCCCTACTTCACTAGATCAATTAAGGATTCATTTACCCAAAAAAAAATTTTTTCCCGAAAAAAAATATTCATCACCCAGGCAGGGTCATTCGGCTTCCCAGGATTTAACCGGCTTCGGTACGGTCTACCGTGAAATAACGGCTCCGGATACGGCTCTCGCGATCCGACTTCGGCCATTTGGATCCGGATCCGTCATGGGCGGCGACAATCAACCCTTGTTCTACAGAGAAAGGAAGGGCAGCTGAAGCTAGTATTGATTGACAAAATTGTCGGTCGGAAGACCAAATGCGGACGTCCGAGTGTACTTCTCAGAACCTACAATATTATTTCAACCATCCAAGAGAAGGAAGACATTGATATGATAATCTGAGAGAGCGAAAAATTTCTTTATTACATCTCTCTCAGAGTGCCCGGATCCGGGATCCGGATCCGGATTCGGCTCTGACATCGGCTTTGGCTCCGGATCCGCTAAGGTTTCCTGAACTATTTGGAAAAATTGTTTCGGTGCAAAGTCTTCTGACAATAATTTTTTAAAAAACAAAAAAATATTTCCCCGAAAAAAAAATTCATACCCAGGATCCGGCACCGGATCCGAATATGAAAACTGGTCGGCTTCGGACTCCGGAATCCCGCGCACTCGACTAATGTTTTACATCTAATTTTGAAACATTGCTTAGGCAAGTCTTCTTGAAATAAATTGTTTAACCTAAACAAAATATTTTCTGAAGAAAATTCATAATACCCATGAATCCGGACCAGTTCCGCATCAAACCCCCGACCTTGGCTTTCGGGCTCGGATCGGATCCGAACTAGTGTTTCTTAGACTATTTGAGCATTGTTCAGCACGTCTTCTTGGAAATATAATTTTTCACCTCAAAAAAATATTTCTGAAAAAATTCCTACCCAGGATCGGCTCCCGGATCCGGCCCTCCGGATCCGGTTATTGACTTCGCGCTTCTGCTCCGCGATCCAACTAAGCGTTTTCTGTTAATAAATTTTTCACCTACAAAATATTTTTATTTTTTTTTTGGGGAAAAAATTTCAATATTTTTCTCCGGCTCCGGCTTCGACACCGGCTCTGGCTTCGCCTCTCGGCTCCGGATCCGGTCCGGATCCGACTAAGGATTCTGCACTATTTGAAAATTTGTTTAGTAAGTTTTCTGGCAATAAATTTTTCAAAATAAAAAAATTATTCTTGAAAAAAAGTTTATACCCAGGATCGGCTCCCGGCCCGCAAAAAAAGACGCAGCTCCGGCTCCGGCTCCGGCTCTCCGAGCTCCGGCTCCGGCTCCGGCTCCGGCTTCGACTCCATTTATTTGACTGAGTAAAAATCCGAAGAATGGGTGGGCGAGGTTGAGAATATGGAAAAAAAAAAAAAAATATATTTTCTAATATCAAAAAATAAACAAATTTTTTTTGTAGCGTAAACCAAACTATGTTTTTTAATCATTGAACACGTAAATTTCCCAGTTTTTAAAGTAATCAAATGTTTCGTTCTATTTCAGTAATCTAAAAAACCATTTAGAATTTTTAAAAAATAATTACAGGGTGTCCAAAAAAATTATTCTGATATTATCTCTAGATAATAAAAAACAAAATGTGAAAATTTTGATTTTGACTTCAAAAAGTAGGGGGTCCGAGGATAAAGTCTCCCCTAATAAAGTTAATCTATTTAATGAATTTAAGTTATTTTATAGAAATTACGAAGTGAAACTTGAATCTTAGTAATATAAAACTTTGAAATTGAAAAGAAAAAAAAAATTAGCTGTCTTTGATTGAATCATGAGGTAGTTTAAGTCGCATATAAATTTTAAACTTTGAAATTTAGAGTTTTCGTTCCAGGCTTTCGTAAACAATATTCTTTATCGGAAACTTTTGCCGTAGATTCTAAGCCCTAAGGTAACATCGTTAAAATGAAAGGAGTGTAAAACAAGAAAAAAAAATTTAAAATTATATTAACAATAAATAAATCTATGTTCTTAATTGTAATATTTAAGATCTTTATTTTAAGCTATTATAATAAAAATGAAAAAAATTAAGTTATCAGGTGTTATATAATGGCTTCTAATATTGCGTTAACTCCTCTTATAATATTTCCGAAAACTTTCATAAAATTTTTATGATGATAATAAAGAGGATGACACAAAAA
>JABUQX010079525.1:60000-62500 GCA_015478945.1 Trachelipus rathkii
AGACTTTAAGGTAACATCTTTGAAATGAAAGGAGTGTAAAAACAGCGGGAAAAAAAAATATAGTTATTCGATTATATTTAATTATTATTATAGAATTTAATAGTAAAATTTATCACAAAATAAATTTGTATACTTAATTTTAATATTTAAGATCTTTATATTAAACTATTATAATAAAAATAAACAAAATTAAGTTGCCAGTTGTTATATAATGGCTTTATATATTACGTTCACTTCTCTAATAATATTTCTGAAAAATTTCATAAAATTTTAATGATAATAAAGAGGACGATAAAAAAAAGCAGGAACGATAAAGAACAATAATAAGAATAATAAATAAATAAAATAAATAATAAATAAGATTAACACTGTCAATTCCTTCAAGGCGAGAAAATGGTTTAATGAAGTTAGAATATTGTTCTTTTGCTTCTCCTTATCTCAAAACAACTTTATCCCTTATTTGCCAGCTTTAATAAAGTTCATATACATCATACTCCATTTACGGAAGTGTGATGACTTTTCTTTGGGTTATATATATATATTAATATGTATATATATATGGGTCTTATATATTGATTATATACTATAGTATATATATATATTTATTAGGTATATATATATAATATATATATACCTATATATATTTATATATATAAAGTATATTATATATGTATTTATTATAAATATATATAATATATATATATATATATAATATAATATATATATATATAAAATATATATAGTATAACTATATATATATTATATAATATAAATATATATATATATATAAGCTATTATATATATATACTATATATACCTGTAAATATATATATATAAGTATATATACTATATTAATATAAATATATTATTATATATATATGTGAGCTTATATATTATACTATTATATATATATAAGATTATATTTATATTATATTTTATTTATTATATTTATATTTATATGTATATTTATATGTATACGTATATGATTTCATAGTATGTAATATTATATATTAATCAAATTTATATTATTTTATACTTATGGACTTCATCATTTACCATTGTACCTGAAAGCAGCATTTAGATTTAATATTCATATGTAATATTTAATAACTTTATATTTTATATTTATTCTTCAACCTTATTTTATCGTACATTTTAATTGCACTTGCTATTTATATCAAATATTTGAGAATTTATATATATACTTTTTTATTTATAATTTATATTTATTATGTTTATTTATATTTTATTCGATTTATATTAAATATAATATATATAACTTATATTATATATATTTTATAGCGTATATAATTATACTGTATTATATAAACTAATATAGATATATATACGGTGAAATACTAATTATAATAGTAAACTACTTATAATTTAGCCTATATAGCATAAAGCATTTGATTCGATGATCATCGGAAAGTGAAATGGACGCAAAGTGGGGAACTAGAAAGGACGCAGAAAAATAGGAGAGAGATGATGAAACTACGAACATCAAAGGGAATATTTGAGAGGTTAAAAATCTGATGTAAAGTACTATAAATATATCTCTGGGATATCGTAATTTAAATAAAAAGAAAGGTCACTTAATAATTTTGAGTTTCATGTAACATTTAAAACGGTAGATTTAATTAATTAATAATTTGAAAATAAAATTTTAAAATTTATTTTTTAAAATTTAATTTCATTTAAAAATTCTGAAGAATAAGAACATTAATGATCTTCAGCATTTCTTTATTATATGTTTTATTATTTTTGGAAAATGATGCACCTTTCTTACTTTTAAGAATAGACTTTGATATCTTAAAGTACTTGGAAACATGAAGCTGCGGTTTGCTGAGTTCGTCGGACAATAATGAAGAAAATGTTCAATAATTTCTCTGGTGTCCGATATGCAAGTGGGCTGAAACCCCCTTGCGTTAATCATTATGTTGCCTTTTCGGATGGTGAATTGATGTAGTTTTGAACGTTGGTCTAGTCGCCCAACACATACCTGCCAGCTAATGAAGCGGATATGTGCTTTTGTAATAATGAAATATATATCTATACTCATATACTTATCTTATATATATATATATATATATTATGATATATATATATATATTATATATATATAATTAATATATATATTATATATACGTTATTTAATATTGGTTTAGTCATTCTTGATGCTCTACCGAAACTGCAGCTACTGCGAATCGGTTTTTAGTTTTAGTTTTAATTTAGTTTTCACTTCACTAAAATATTTATTTAAATTTTCTTTTCCTAAAAAATCAAACAAATTCCGCATATCCTCAAAGGTAATAAATATCAAATGTTTAATTCCAGACTTTATAACCAAACTTGAAAGCGGAAAGAAACTTTTTTATTTTCATTCTAAAACAAACGAAACTATATAAACCCGAATAAACTGTAGGAAGATCAAAAAGATTATAGTTTATGCGTTAAAAAAACTTTATATAAATTTTTGGCATTGAAAACTCTGATATGA
>JABUQX010079525.1:67500-75000 GCA_015478945.1 Trachelipus rathkii
GTTTTCTTTCCTCTATTATTCATTTTTATTCTTTTTTTCTTCTTTCTCTCTCCATTTTCTTTCTTTAATTTTCCTTTCTATCAGTCAATTTTTCCTTCCTCTTTTTGTTTTCTTTGTTTATTCATGTTTTTCATATATTCAGTAAATGTATGAAACAGGCTATGTATAGTCGACGTCACTTCCAATTGACACGTCTGAGGGCGGTTGGAACATACTCACATACACACACATACAAACACACACACACACACACTGTACACATATATATATATATATATATATATATATATATTATATTATATATAGTCATATATAGTTATTATATATATTTATAATACTATATATATAAATATATATAATATTAAGATATATATATATATATATATATATATATATATATTATATATAAGTATATATATATATATTATAATTATATAGTAATAAATATATATATATATATAATATATAATATAATATATATATATATATTATATATAATATATATATATAATTTAAGAGGTGTATTTAGCGGATGGTGATTTTTCATTATCCGCGGATGCGGAATGCGGATAGTAAATCAAAAAACTAAGTCCGGCAAGATTGTGCGAGATCGTACGGATTAGCGGTATAGTTATTAAAGTATTTATTAAGACATTTATAGTATCCACCTTATGTTAACTTTATCTAGTAATAGTTATATTATATAATAATAATAATAATTATATATAATATATATATATATATATATAATTAATAATAATATAATTATATACTATATATTATATTTAATATATAATAATATAATATATATATATATACATAATTATATATTTATAATTTAATTAATTATATATATAATATATATAATATATATATAATATTAATATAATATAATTAAGTTATTATTTAATATTATATATTTAATTAATAGAATATTATATTACTATAATTAATAACTATTAATAATATTAAATAATTAATATAATCATAATATTAATATAATATTAAAAAGTTATAAAGTATATTAATTACTGTATATATACCTGTGGATCAAAAGCTTAAAAATACTATATAACTAATCTCAGCTAATATCTCCGATCACCAGCAAATTACATTGAGAGCCTTTGAGATGAGGGTATAATAGTGATTTTTAAACCTATCTCGCATCCACGCTAATTATTATATGTATGTAATGCTCAATGTAGACTGTGATAGAATTTACCAGGAGAGTGCAGTAGACAGGCCCAGGCTTTGTTGACCAAAGGTTCTTTTGCAACCCTCCATCTCATTTCTATTCCACCATACCTTCCACCCCAATATTGGAAAAAGGTTTATATATAGATACTATTTAATGCTCTGAAATTGTAATAATTCTCAAATTAATGCTCAAATAAATCAATATAGTTCCGTGACCCTTTCAGGGGGGAATAAGTATTGTATTTCTATTTTTCGTCGTAAGATGTAAGATTTTATTTCATACATACTGAAGACTGCTCTTACTAAGTATACACCTTCGTTTGAGGGACGGCCTAAGAATCCCTAGCGACTTCTGCATTTAGAATGTGGAAAACTATTTATCAATTAATCACTGACCACCTAAAAACCATTTATGAAGCATCTTTAATCTTTAGATTCCAAGGCTTTTTTCAGATATTTGATATTATTCATCGTATCAGGAAATAAATAGAGTGTCGTTTTGACACCTCTGAACATATCGACCTCTACTAGCCAAAGAACGTTCAATGGATTTTCAGCAATGAATAATCGCTAACAATGGAATTGGCGTGTCTGTTTCTGTGATCTTTTGCTTTTTATTTGGCTGGTGATATAATTCTGCCTTTAGCAGCTACTTTGCATCACATAGTGCAATCATATAATATTAATTTAAACCCTTACTGTGAAACTAACGTGGTATTCAATTAGAAATTTTGGTTATTGTTATCTAGGATTTAATTATGAAATGATATATGCTAGAGTTGCACATATTAGCGTCATATCGTTTTGCTAGAGTTGTAAAACTCTATATTATTACTATTATATCACCAGCTATGTATGTTTCTGGTATTAACATCTTGAAAGTCTCCGTTATAGTGTGTATGTATGAGTGTATGTGTTATATATAGTATTATGTATGGTGTATAGTATGATAGAGTAATAATGTTATTTACAAGAGCCTATCTAAGATACGTGTTCATTGTGAAGTATGCATCTAGTTCAGAGACTATAACATTGATACCTGTTGTCTCAATTAACTTTATGAATAAATATAATGTATATTATGATATATAATCACTAAGATATAATAATAAGATAAGTAAATGACTGATTATAGACAGAAATTAAAGAAAGTAATATGGTAAGATATAGAGAAAGAAAGAATAAAAAGAATAAATAATGATACTCAGAGGAAATTACTGAAAGGTTAATTAAGAAATGAAAGAAAGAAAATGAAAATCAAAGAAAAATTCAAATTTATATATGCATTGAAAAATAACGACAATATAAAAATAAAATGAATAGATAATAGAATAAGAAAGATAGATAATCAAATAAAATAAATAATATTTATAAAATATTAGAATATAAAAAAAAGATAAAAGAATTAAAATAACCGTATTAATAATATATAGATCACGAAGTGACCCGTAAAATAGGATAATTAAAATAAAATATGAATAAAATATATGATGATAATGAATAATGAAAATGAAAGAATAAGGGAGTGAAACAACACACGTAAATAGGATACCAGAAGCGATATAACAAGCTCCCCCCATTAGAATAAGAATGAATAAAACTATCTAGAAAGCAACATCTAGAAAATAATTAAATGAAAGCGAAAATCACGATAGAAGAAAAAAAGGTGGAAGCGAAAGGTTAATGTTACGATGATATGAGGTGATCATTGTAGCTGACAAAAAAGCACATCATAGATAAAAAGTAGGAAAAAAAAGAAGAATGGAGTGTGAGTATATGATGAGTAGACTAGAGTGGTGATTTAGTAGATAGGATTGTCGTGGTGGGTGTGGAGTAGTAGTGAGTTACGATACTAGTAGATTTTGGATTAAAAATGTATGATGAATAGTTTACTACAGAGCAGAATAGTATTCTATATATCAGTGCTTCAGACATTGATTTAGTAGGATATGTTAAAAGTCCGAGCTTGTTGTTTTGGTGAGTTTTAGAGTTTGCTGAGCTTTTTGTATGAGTATGTGTGAGAGAGTGTCATTAGATTGTATTATATTTATTTTTATTTATTTATATTATTAATTATATTTTATTATATTTATTGTTTTTATTTTTTATATTATTAATTATTGTTCTACTTAATTATAACAGAGAATTTTATCTGAGTGAGTTATTTAATCTGGAGTTCATGATTAAAGCATCTTTAGAAAC
The DNA here is from genome assembly GCA_015478945.1 of Trachelipus rathkii. NCBI lineage: Eukaryota > Metazoa > Arthropoda > Malacostraca > Isopoda > Trachelipodidae > Trachelipus > Trachelipus rathkii. Next base: position 70,900 of record JABUQX010079525.1, read on the forward strand.
TTCAACTTTCCGATTTTCAACCTATAATCGAATATGAGACTATTTAATTTATAAATCTAACTTTTCAATAATTAATAATTGCCACCGCTTATAGCCAAAAAGAATATGACTGATCGGTGATAGAATTGGGCTATATGACCACAACTGTTGGGAGAATAATTCAGCTTAAAGTTCTCTTTGTTTCGCACAATCCTAGGTGAGACACCAAACTTAGATCGTGTCTTAAGAAAGTGATAGCACAATTAAATATTGTCTTCTATAATAATATTAAGATAACCGACTAACAGATTACGCATATATATTTTGTAGAGATATGATAAGAAATAAAAAGAAGTAATGTAGGAGAAAGAATAGTAAAATGAATTAGAGCTAAACTATAACTGTTTAAAATGTATATATTTTCATAATATATTTGTAATTTTTACCAAAATAAAAAAATAAATAAAAAAAAAATAACATGATGGAACAAATAGGATCTAAGAATATCTCATTCAATATATTGACGTATCTTGCTCCCTTCTCACAGGATATAAAGGCAAGGTAATTAGAGAGAAGCTCTTATAAGAGCTAAATGCTAATGTACGCTAGAGAAGATTGAAAAGGATTAATGCCGTTCAGAAAATCTTGGGTATTTGCGTAAGATAGTCGAATAGTCTTTTTTATAGCCAGATGAGGAGTAATATAAAATATCATTCCTATTACTCAGAGTCAGTTTTATGGCCACCACACAACTACAAATTCACAGAATGTATTGCCTTAAAAATCATGTTATTGATAATATATTAACCTTTTGCCATTATATTTGCCTTCTTATTATATCACGGGCCATTATAAATATATTTTAATCTTTTGAATACTTCCTCTAATGTGATAAATATTATTATACCAGTATTTATTATTATAATATATATTATATATATATATATAGTAATTATACTATATAGTATATAAATATATACTAGTAATATATATATATATATATATACTATTATATATATTATACATATTAAAATATATTAATATTATATATATACTATATATAGTTATATATATATATATATATATATATATATCATATATATATATATTATTATATATATATATATAGTATATATATATATATTTTATATATGTAATATATATATTATATTATTATATATATAGTATTTAATATTATATATATAATATATATTATATATTAAGATATAATTATACTCTAATATATATATATATATATATTTTAATATTTATATATTTTATTAAATATTATATATATATGTATTAATATAAAGATTGTATATATAAATATATAATATATATATTATTATATATATTACTATACTTATTAATATATATATATATATAAATATATATTAAATATAATATAATATATATATATATATATATTAATATAATTAATAATATATAAATTATATACTATATAATATATATATATTAAATACTATATTATATATAGTTAAATTATTATTTTAATTAATATATATATTATATTATATATAATATAATATATATATAAAATTATTAATATATACATATATAGTATATATTAATTATTAATATTAATATTATATCATATATATATATAATATAAATAGATATATATATATAATATATAATATATATATAAATCATATAGGACTACTAACATTCTGTTTTCATTTCTGGAAACTCAAATGATTTATTGAATATTTTATTGTTTATTTTTTTAAATATATATTTCTAGTATATTATTTTGATCCTATACTAATCAATTTCATGTAGGTAAACGGGACAATGGAATTCAAAAATATATAGGACCTTTTTTGTTTTATGTTTTACGACACCTTCAGTTTTAATTTTTATTTATTTTTTTTTTTTTTTAAAAAACTAAAGAAATACCCAAGGGTTAAACGAAAGACGCAGGAGTCGGGGTCTCCTCGGCCGTTCCCGGGGAACTACATGGGTAGGACATATTTCCCCCCGCCCTCCCGGGGAGGGTCTGCCGGAAACGCCCCCTTCCCTATGGTATTTTTGGTGTACGCGGGGGTTCTCCCGCTCCCCTCCCTACGGGGTATGGAAACGTCCTCCCCTGTCGGCTGAGCCCCTATTATATTTTTATTTATTTTTTTTTTTTTTTGCTCAGTTTTTTTTTTCATATTATTCTTATATTTTTATTTTAAAAACTTTTTTTATTTTATAAGGCTTTATACTGAACTGATTTGAAAATAATGTAATTGTAGGTTATACACACATAGTTAATTGTATTTTACATTGAAATAAGCCAGTCCATTTATGAATATAATTATATAATATATATAAATTAATATTAATATTAATAATATATATATATTATATATATATAATAATATATAAGGTATATCATATTTTTATAATTATAATGATGTTCTAAAGTTTAACTCATGAACGGAAAATTTAATAAAGAAAAAAATTGTAAACTAGATATGGAGCTTTCACAGGAATTGATGCTAATTAAAGGTAAATTTGCATTTAAACTTGGCTAATGTTAAACTATTATTATATATGAATATTAAATTTTAAGTCTATAGTACAAGAGTATTATTTTTTTTTTTTTTTTTTTTATTATATTTTTATTTTTTTTTTTTTTTTGTTTCTTACACATCCTATATAATAAGCCGTTAACTCGCTGATTACACAATATGTAAAGAATAATGGTGTTTTCTGTAGGGTTTCGAGTTGCTTAAGTGAAGATCACTATTTTATTTCAGTTTAAAATATTTTGTGGAAAAAATAGTTTATCAGATAAAGTTAATGTGTGTAATTGTATTGAAAACTCAACTTTATTGATAAAAAAATGAGCATATGAATCTTTTGAATGTAGAGTAGTAACGTATATCTATCTTGAATATACTCCTGTATGTGTTAATCTATTTTAGTGAAATATGACCGTGAGGTGGAGAAACTAAAACAACAAAATTCATTAACTCTGTTTTACGGAGTCGTATAACAGAATAGGACCTATATCACCACCTCATCAGTCAACTCTTAGTGGCTAGAAGTTATATTTTTTATAATAAGATAAATATCTATAGCCCAATATTAACTATTTTAAATAATAATAATAATTATAATATATATAATCAAAAATATAAAAGAATATATTGTACTATATAGTATATATATATATAATATATTACTATTATTATATATATTATAATTATATAATATATATATATGAGAGCAGAGATGAGAGAGAGAGCAGACAGAGAGACAGATGCGAGAGAGAGACAGAGAGACAGAGAGACAGAGAGACAGAGAGACAGAGAGACAGAGAGTAGAAGGAGATATATCGGTGATGATGTATTCAATTTGGGAGTTACCTTATAGATTGAAGTTGACGACTCTCATAAATAAATTTGCTTCTGACCCGCCTTACACTTGCTACTCTTTGAACGAAACTCAATCCATTTTTGCTCGGATTATCAGAAACTGCCAGAAATAATCATTTTTCTTAAATTTGAGGAGCAACACGACCATTGGCACCGTTATTTTTTATTTTAATTTAAATTGAAATTTATTTTAAATTTTATTTTATTTTTACACATATTACAAATATTATAAAAGTTTATTCTTTTGCTATTTCTGAATTTCCGAACAAAAGTCGCTAATATACGTCGAGTCTTAAGATTGAGAAATTGTCTAAAATGGAGGATACAAAAGTTATTATGTTTATTAGACCGTTTTTCATAATTTTTATTATACAAACTTAGTTAAAACTTTGTCCTTGGTAAGTGAGCGAGTGTAAAGGAATAATGACTATATTTTTTCTTTCATATTTTTGTAAATTTTGTTAATTTTTATGATATTCATTTCTTTGGTGCATTTGGTTTTATAAAGCAACAAAAAATGTTCACACCTTTTTTAAGAAAAGGGTAAAAAACTAGTATTTTGTAATTGTTTACGCTAATTTATCGATTTTTAAATTGTTAATTTAAGAAAATTGAACTTCACACCTTTTTAGAATTGGTAAAAAACAATATTTTGTAATCATTAAATACATATGAGATTTAAGTTAATCTAATTAATGGACTTAAGCCCTTGTAGAGGAATTACGAAGTGAAA
>JABUQX010079525.1:80000-85000 GCA_015478945.1 Trachelipus rathkii
ATATATATATATATATATATATATATATATATATATATATATATATATATATATATATATATATAGTTCAATTATATTGGCATATTGGCAGTAATTATAGAATTTAATAGTAAAATTGGTCCTTTATTTAACCAGGGGGCAATAATAAAATTAGTATCGGAATGGTTGGTAATGCTATCTCAGAATTATTTACCTACGCTAAGATTGCCTTCTTTCATTGTTATACGAAAAAAAGAAGAATTAATTTTAATTTTAGGCACCGGTTTTGCCAGAAGCCCGCGGTAGTCCGCGGGCGGTCTGCCATGCATGGGGGGCAAAGTGTATTTATCCCTACGGTATTCGTTAATTTAAAAAAAAACGGTGTCATGGCTTCCAAATTCGCTCTATAAACACGTAGATATATCAAATTTAAACTGAAATAAATTGCCTAAGCTTACTCATTTTATAAGCTTAGATGTGAAGTCCAAAAAATATATATCATTTTTTTACTTTTTTTTTGTTAATATTAATTAAATTATATTTGAAAATTCACCATTACAAAGAAAATTTGTGTCTTTTTCTGTTTCATAAATTTAGGATCATAAAATGCATTTCGCAGTTTTACCACTCCAATCTCTTCTCTATTGACTCTGGTTTACAACAATGTTTATTATATCACAAACATGGTTCAAAGATAAAATCTTACTTTGAAGTTTTACTTTGCTCTATTTATTTTGATTTACATACTAGTCCTTATGGACTGTTCAATTATATTTGAATAATTTATTCTGAATTTCCTTAGTGATTACCATATTTTGAATATTTTGCCTATATTGTACAACATATTAAATAATAAAAATAAATAAAAAATAAGTAAATAAAATTAAAATGTCAACTTCAAGAGGGGAAAGTATTTTAAGGAAGATAGAGACCTATTCTTCTCACTCTTCTTATCTCAATCGATTTTCATTGCAAATTTAATAAAGCATCATAAAATGATTCTTTTTACGGAAGTGCGATGACTTTTCTGCAGTATATATATATATATATATATATATATATTTAAATACATGGGCGTAGGCATATATATATATATATATATATATATATATATATATATATATATATAGTTATATATAGATATATATATATATATGTATATATATATATATATATATATAAGTATATATAAATATATATATATATATATATATATATATATATATATATATATATATATATATATATATATATATATATATATATATATATATATATATATATGTGTAGAGAGATGGGTAGTAGGGAGTAAGGGGGGGCACTCGCCCCCCTAAATCTTGGCGAAATAAAAAACTTATATATTTGCCAGACGACGTTTTTAAGTGCGGGTCGTTAGTAGAAAACTGAAAAAGATACATCAATCGATAGATACTGAAGGAGTAATTACTAATTACTAACATATTATAAACATACATTTTTTAATAGTTTTAATGTGTTTTCGTTTTCATATTGGCTTGAAGTCAACTAGCTGTGTGCTTTTTATTCAGCTAGCTTCTTCAGACAGTATTCTCCGCTGGAACTCTCAGTATGTCGATAATGTGGCGGCTGATGCTGCTAAATATATATATATATATATATATATATATATATATATATATATATATATATATATATATATATATATATATATATATATATATATATATATCTATATATGTATATATATATTAGGATGAATAGAAAAAAATATATATATATATATATATATATATATATATATATATATATATATATATATATATATATATATATATATACATATGTGTGTTTATATGTTATTATATATATATATATATATATATATATATATATATATATATATATGTTATATATCACTCAAATCCATTGCCTCCTAAATGAAATCCCGCTCACGTCTATGTATATATATAAATATATATTTATATATATATATATATATATATATATATATATATATATATATATATATATATATATATATATATATATATATATATATATATATATATATTCGTCACAACAGTTGCTCTATTGCTGTTGAGGTTGCTTGACGTAATTTGGTTTCTCCTCTAATCCAGGCACACCGCAGCACAATGCAATGCGATTTTAATAGGGGTCTCATGTGCAGTTAAAGTGAACATAATAAGTGTCTAGTTCCCACATATATCAATATTTAAACCAGGATTACGTAACGGGTATGTATTTATGACGACTCCGATTCCAGGCTCCAATTTCGACTACGTCATTTTAAAATTCTCGTCTTAGACTCCAGCTCTTGCTATGCAATTTTAAAAAATCTTTCCTTCTCCATCATTTTAAAATATACGGCTCCAGCAATGGCTCCAGCTCCAACCCAAAAAATATGCGCGAACGGCTCCAAAAAAAAAAAAAAAAAAAAAAAAAAAATCCGCTCCATCTTCATCTAGAAACAAAAATATTTAAGCTCTGAGCCCAAAAAATAATATTATAAAAATGATAATTTTATTATTATTATTATTATTATTATTATTATTATTATTATTATTATTATTATTATTATTTTATTATTATTATTATTATTATTATTATTATTATTATTATTATTATTATTATTATTATTATTATTATTATGATCATGATTATTATTATTATTATTATTATTATTATTATTATTATTATTATTATTATTATTATTATTATTATTATTATTATTATTATTATTATTATTATTATTATTATTATTATTATGATTATGATTATGATTATTATTATTATTATTATTATTATTATTATTATTATTATTATTATTATTATTATTATTATTATTATTATTATTATTATTATTATTATTATTATTATCATTATCATTATCATTATCATTATCATTATTATTATTATTATTATTATTATTATTATTATTATTATTATTATTATTATTATTATTATTATTATTATTATTATATTATTATTATTATTATTATTATTATTATTATTATTATTATTATTATTATTATTATTATTATTAAGGCAAAATCACTGAGTTTGTTATTTATTAATATTTATTTAGATAATAAGTTTTTACTTTTCTAGCAAAACACTTATTTAAATTTTCAGTTCTGTAGACTAAAAAAAGCCACTCAAAGCGTCAGCTACAAAGCAGCTAAACTTTACAACTCAATGCCACAAGACATTAAAACCGAAAACTCTACCAAATCTTTTGCTAAAAAAATAAAAACTTATTATCTAAATAAATATTAATAAATAACTAACTCAGCGATTTAACCTACGTAAAATCTAGCTACTACCATTATTATTATTATTATTATTATTATCACAGTAACCAAAATTATAACAAGTCAGGATCATGGTAATGATTATAACTATCCTCAGCCTTTCAATTGTGTTAATTACTACACTTAACATTTCGTAGCTAAATAACAACTGATAACATTTCTAGCACATTTTTTATTTATTCAAATTGTTATTATTATTATGTTTTATTATTACTATTTATTATCATTATTAATAAAATAATAACACAAATAAACACACACACACACACACACACACACACACACACACACACACAATACACACACACATAGACAATAATAATAATAATTATTATTATTATTATTATTATTATTATTATTATTATTATTATTATTATTATTATTATTATTATTATTATTATTATTATTATTATTATTATTATTATTATATTATACATATTATTATTATTATTATTATTATTATTATTATTATTATTATTATTATTATTATTATTATTATTATTATTATTATTATTATTAAAAACCCAAACCGAGGTAAACCGTAAAAATACATTTTTAAGGAACACTGTCGGCTGCAAAGTATACGTTATTATTATTATTATTATTATTATTATTATTATTATTATTATTATTATTATTATTATTATTATTATTATTATTATTATTATTATTATTATTATTATTATTATTATTATTATTATTATTATTATTATTATTATTATTATTATTATTTATTAATATTATTATTATTATTATTAATATTATTATTATTAGGAGTATCATTATTTTAATTATTATTATTATTATTCTTATTGTAACGTAAATATTGGAAAGGAAGTGAAAAGTAATTATTAGAAATGAAGAGGCATCTGCGTAGTTGATGCTCAAAATATATGAAAATAATGTATTGTATTCAAGGCTCAAAGGGCACAACACCGTGTTGCAATCAGTAGCCCCATTTCAGATAGGAGTGAAATTGAATCCTAATTTATATGATTTATTGCCATAAAGAAATTGTAATAATATAAAATATGTGTATCTGCTATTAAATGATTAAAATTGTAACTACTATACTGAATAAAAATTTTTTGATTTTGATTTTGTTTTTGATTATTATTATTATAATTATTTAGAAATTCTACGTCAGCTTTTGTTTTAATATAAGTTTTACTTTTAGCTTCCAATTCACGAAATATTTTCTTTCAATTTCTATTTAATTTTCTTAATACTATTCTAGAAAATAATTTACAAAGAACATATGAAGCACAATTATATTTATTAGTTCCTGATCGGTTTCGTCCGTAAACCTCGGACATCTTCAGAGTTTCGATTCTAACAAGCGAGTGAATTATTTTAGACAAGAATTAAGATTATAAATTATGAAATTTTTTAAGTAGCATCTCATATTATATTTAATCTAAGGGACAGTACATTAAACTTGATGTTAATGTCTGGTTTGTGATATTTTATGTAAAAAGCTTCAGCTATTTTTAGTTTTTGTTCTTCGCATGAGGAGTGTAAAATTTTAAATGACTTTGATATATCGGGTGCAGTTGTCTTGATATGCTCAAGGAATAAATGTTCATATATTTTACTGGGTTTACAATATATGTATAACAAGACAACTATACCTGATATTATAACCACAGTACTATGTTATAACTTATTCATTTAAAATTTTTCATTCCTCATGCGAAGTGCAAAAACTAA
>JABUQX010079525.1:92500-95000 GCA_015478945.1 Trachelipus rathkii
CTATACCTACTCTACCTATCTCTATACTCTACTACCACACCTCTATACCACTACCCATACTGTTTATGCAATTCTTACAAAAGTTAAACATTACAGAATGTTTCAAAAATTCTTTATTATCATGTTAGAACTACTCTATAGCATTTATTTATTTATTTCTCTATAAAGGCGCTAGTATATGAAGTGATTATACCTTTATATATATATGTATATGTATATATGTATATATATATATATGTATATATATATGTAATATATATATATATAATAATATATATATATATAAATAATATATATATATATATTTCAATATATATATATAATATATATATATATATATATGTAATAATAATATTAATATACCAATATATATGTATAATAATAATAGTATATATGTATGTATAATATTGTAATATATATATATATATCATAATAATAATAATAATATCTTCTATATATATATATATATATAATAATATATATATCAACATGTATATATATATGTTGATGATGAGTAAAGAAAATGTACGTACAAGTGGGTGCAGGGTGTTCCTAGCCCCTCGATATGTTAGCACATCATTGTTTATTTCGCTCTTAGCTTTTCAGTAATTTTGTTGAACCGATATTATAAGTTGAAGACTTTTATAGTCCAAACTTTAAAGAACTAAAATTTATGATATTGACTTAACATCTTAGCAACTTAACTTAACAACTTAACTTAACTTAACCTTAGCAACAACTTAACCTTAGCAGCTTAACTTAACTAACTTAAACAGCAGCGCAGCAAGCTTAACAACCTTAGCAACCCAACTTAACGCTTGCGACGAGCTGTACGAACTTTTGATTAATTATTAAATACATTTCCTATCTCTGTTGAATTTGCATCGCTAAATGTTCGATATATTAATAGACTCGCGCTGATTTCGTATCCCTGCTCACATTTTAAATAGAAAAATCATTAATTATAATCGTTTTTATATATAATATATAATCTTGATTCTAAGCTGATCTATTTCTTATAATAAATATCATCAATAATAATAATAATATAAAGATACAGCCTAATATTAATATTAGTAAAATAATAATAATAATAATAAGATGAAATAATAATAATGGCAATAACACAACAGTAACAACAGATTAACAATAACAATAACAATATATAATCATCAAATCGTAATATTAATAAGTATAACAAAAATATTAATAATAATTTTAATAATAATAATAATAATATTAATAATAATAATACTAGTGATAATAAGCTCTCGGGACACAATATAATACTTGTAACCTTCTTATCAACAACTAACAGCAGCAACAACAACAACAGCAACAGCAACAACCTTGTAGCAACCAGCAGCAGCAGCAACGACAGCAGCAGCAGCAACGGCAACGTAGCAGCGGCAGCAACGGCAACGGCGGCAGCAACAGCAGCAACAGCAAACAACTCAGCAACAGCAAGCTGCAATAGCAAGATTAGCAACAACAAAAAAAAGAAAAGCAACAGAATAACAGCAACAATAGCAATAACAGCAAATAAAGCTACTGCAACACCTGCTTCACAGCTAACACAATAATAATAATAATAATAATAATAATAATAATAATAATAATAATAATAATAATAATAATAATAATAATAATAATAATAATAATAATAATAATAATAATAATAGCATTCTTTCCCATTGGAAATCTTGAATAGATACTTTGTAAAGTTTAAGCCTTTCTACGAAAATGCAAATTACCTAGATTCTAGCATCGATTAGTGAGGAAGTTCAACTTTTAATGAGTTCTTTTTAAGAGGCTTAGATAATAAATTCGAAGAAAATCGTTTACCATATGCAAATGATTATTTACTTTATTCATAGATAACATAAAGAACAAAATTACATTGAGAGACTTTTGCACACCAATTGTCAATTATACTTCAATCTCAAAGTAATCTTTTTTTATTGGTATATTAAGGTTTAAACGTTTTGGTCCTTATTAATTAGGTTACGTAATATTTTTCATATGGTTTAAAACGAATATGGCGGAAAAAGGTGAATGTTCAAAATGCTTTTTTTTAAAAAAGAAAAAGAAAAAAAAGTAAAAAAAGAAACTCAATATTGCCCATGTAAAAATTAATTATTCACTATGATTCTTTTGAATAACAGTGTCCCTAATTTAATTTTGAACCATCACTTACTGAAGTGCTCCTTTGAGAATCCTGATCCTTCTATCAGTATACGTCGGTTTAAAATAAAATAGGAATTTAAATAATACTTTGCATCAGAAATATTTTAAAATACATGTTATTATTACAATATATATTATTACACTATGATAAAATCTACAGAGCCTTTGGTTTCTAGAATTGTCCAATTTCTGGTTTCTTGGTCATTTATTACTCATACATTTGCTGATATACTTGCCTATATACTAATTTTTTGGTTCTAATAATAATAATAATAATAATAATAATAATAATAATATCGTATAGCAATAATAA
>JABUQX010079525.1:100000-102500 GCA_015478945.1 Trachelipus rathkii
TCAGAAGAGCTGGAATAATCCTGCAAGCTATCAGAGGGTTAGTTAGTGGGTTGTTAGATAGCTGTGATTGTTTGGGTACAGTTTATTGAAGTCATTGCTTTTGTCTCAGGAATAGACTTATAACGAAGTCTCTTCTGAGTTGCATTTTTTATATCTGGGGTCAGTATGTTTTGCATTAGAAATTCAGATGATTTGTAATTTAGCGAATAATCTTTAGCTGGGTGATTAATCTTTTCTTTGCTCTTAAGAAATCTTTTTCAAGAATGGGAGTAATGGTGGGAGACGAATTTGGGAACATAGACGCAGGTCTCTAAGTGAGTTTGGCGAACTCATCAGGAGGGTATGGGTCAGAGTGTCCTGGCAGGAAGTGCTCTCCAAGCTTTGTGTTGGATGAACTAACTTAGTTTCATTGTTGGTTAGTTAAAAGGGTTGTTGATGGCATTTTTGAACGGGAGATTGAATCAAGGGTTTCTTTTGGACTATTTGAGAAGTCAATAGTATAGGCAATGCAGGAGGGCATGTTACAGTAGCTGCTTGAATTTCGCTAGAATTTGAGGGAAAGAGTTCTACCTGAATGAAGTTGTGTCGGAGGATTAACATGCGGAAGCAGGTGGGCTGCTGCAATTGTAGCATAAGATTGACCTTTGTCTTGTTAGATATTTGTCTTTGAGCTGGTGTATGGTATCTCTCCTGCTTAATTTTTGTATGGTGCATAACTTCAAAACCTCTGTTCAAACAGGTAAGACGGGCATTTTAAGGAAGATGCACTGTAGTGTTCTCCCCAGTTTTTGCAGTGTGGTGTGTTTTCACAGGGAATGTGAAATTCTTCTCCGCAGACTGGGTATATGTCATGCTATCCACTACAGTATTTTCGGGGATTACCAAACAGTTGGCATTTTAAGCAATATCTGTCTGGGTCGGGGAATAAAAGTACAAACACTGTAGCTTGTAAACCCTATTTTCACCTTGGAAGGTAGAAAAGGGGTACTAAAGGTTAGCAGTAAACAAGTATTGGGGTATCAGGCGAGTCCCGACGAGGGGGGTATCTATAAACGTTTGTAACGGAAAATAATCTTTTCTGCTGGAGATTTCTTAAAATAAAAGCAGTATCTTCGTTCTTCTGTTCTAAAGAATAAATATTGCCTTTGGATACTTTACTTATTTCGTCAGGAGTAGAAATAAGAGGGATCTTTCCAAGAGACGTTAAGGATGACAAGATAGAACTTTGATTCCAGGTAATAGCTTGAACTAGAAGGGACTCATTTTTCATTAATGTAACTGTGGGGTCTTCAACTCCTTAAAGCTTTTTCAAGTGAATCACTAAGAATAATGGTTTTTTGCTCAGTAAAAGCTTTGGAGGTAGTGGATCGCAGTAAGTAATATATAGGGAATGATGTGTCAGCTGACATTCCAGGAGGGGAGCAGCATATGGAGTAAGCAAATGAGAACGACTATGACGGGGGTCACCTTTTCGGGATTACCCCAAGCATTTGAGCACCTGGTGTGTCAAGGGCATACCAGGCGACGAATCGCTGAGGTTATGCAGAGGACTTTCAGGTGTAGTAGAAGGATTTAATAGATTTGTTGCTGTTGTTGTTGTTGTTGTTGTGCTTGCCATGGTTTAATAACGTTTTATCTTGAAGAGCCAATTTCATCAGAAATAAAATCTTAGACTTCTCCATAGATGAGCAGTTATAACAATAAAACAAATGAAACAGGAAAGGCTGGAAAGGTGTACATTTTATAAGGAAGGATAGTCCTTCTTCCCACAACAGGTCACAAGCCAGAGACTCGCACAACTTCCCGGATCCTACCCCGTAGGGTAGGCTGTGGATGTGGCCTTGGAAGATCCTCCCGGAACTCTACGCCGGTTTTCCACCCGTGTATCGCACTGAACCTAAATAACTTCACAGAGCCCGAGATTATACACCAAAGTGCAGGACTGTTTATCTATCGGTTAGCTCAAGGTTCGGGATCCCTACAGTTGGCGGCCCGGTCAAAGGCAAGCGAAAAGACCAGTTTTTAGCCTGTACCCTCATCCACGGGGAAGAAGTGTGAGGAGGGGCTCAAGACCCATGCGGGACGAGGCACCTGATGGATCAGAGGGCTGAGAATGAAAAAAGGGTGACAACCTCTTTGAAAGAGGGAAAATACGTACAAAGTACTTAAAGGGACTGATGGGTGGAATTAAGGAAAAAAAAAAAAAGAGAGAGAGAGAGAGAGAGAGAGAGAGAGAGAGAGAGAGAGAGAGAGAGAGAGAGAGAGAGAGAGAGAGAGAGAAGTATAAATAATTAGAAGATAGAAAGAAGACTAAAAGAATTCATATGTGACAAAAATGCACATACTAGTGCTGGGGCCGGAGGGATGCACGAAGTCCCCCAAGTATTGGTTCTTCTCACTATGATATGTTCCAGGTTATTCAACAAGAGTATATAACACCGTAACAAGAATCAATATCTCTTGCTGGGATATATATATATATATAAAGATATATATATAT